>CAUYRT010085913.1:0-17196 GCA_963574885.1 Lepilemur ruficaudatus | reverse complement strand
AGTCCTTTTTTTTATTTCTAATTTGCATTGTGACTGGGCATTCCCCTCTCGCTTGTCTATAAAAGCTGTAACCTCATGCTTAATAAACGAGACTTGATCAGAATACTGTCTTGTCTCCATCTCTTGCGTCTCTTGTCCCATTCAAGTCCCACTCCCTCCTCCAGGTTCTGCGAATAACGTACCCAAGGGACAGTATTCCTGCTCCAATTCTAGGCTCTTCCCTAGAGATAACTGCTATTCTTGGTGCTTATTTCTTCATACTATTTCTTAAAAGAAAATTTAAGAACACAAACAATATATAAAGAGATTCTCTTTGAAAAAAATGAAAGTGTTAAGGGAAGCCCCCAGGTGCCTTTGATAATCATTTTTAACACTAATATTTTCCTTTGTGGGTAAGGACTATGAACAATTTAGGACATTTCTTTCTAGACCTTTTTTATATGCATTTACATGTATATAAACATAAGAAATACACATAGGCTGGAGGTTTAGCTGTCATACAGAGATATGGTTCTATCAGTTATTTAAATACTGAGATACTTCTCTACTGTTTGAAAGAGAGCTTCTGCCTCAAGCTGCAGGAGTACCCTCCACTTTCTGGGCCACCCCACACCTTCCTTAGGGCCCCACCTCCCAGCCCCCACAAATTCCTCATGATAGAGCAACTGACTGTGAGGAAGGGTCAATGCCTCAAATAACAGTACCCTCCTCCCCCATGCTATAGCTAGCAAGCTAGCATCTATTTTGGTCTACTGGCTTTCTTGCATAATGGCTGTTAAATATTTTCAATATCATTCCTGACTGCATAGTACATGTAGTAGATCTCAAACACTTACAATTGAGTATTAAAAAATCTAAGTCAGAGAAAATGGTAGGCAGAATAATACACCCCTCAAATGTTCATGTCCTAATCCCGAGAACCTGTGAATAAGTTTTGTTCTAAGGCTGCAGATAGAATCAAGGTTGCTAATCAGCTGGTTTTGAGATGGGGAGGTAATTCTGGATTATTGGTGGTGGAGTGGGTGTGGGGACTGATGTAATTACAAAGGTCCACACAAGTGAAAGAGACACTGGAGTGTCAGAGTCAGAGGGCGATTTGAAGATGCTGCATTTCTGGCTTTGAGGATGGAAAGAGGCCACAAGCCAAGGAATGCAGGTGCATAGAAGGTAAGGAAAGGCCAGGAAGTGGATTTTCCCCCAGAATCCCCAGGAAGGAATGCAGCTCTGCCAATGCCTATGTTTTAGGTCACTAAGATCCATTTAGGGTTTCTGACTTTCAGAATCGTAAGGTAATCAATTTGTGCTGTTTTAAGCTACTAAATTGGTAGTAATTTGTTAGAGCAACAGGAAACTGATACAGAGAACTAAAAGTACTGTACACAATCTACAAAACAATTTATTTCAAACCATTCTATGTTGTTTCTTATCTCTAAATCCTCAGAAAACTGCCCCTTTAAAGACGACCTTCTAATGGTGACATTTAATGGACTATCTTTAGCTCCTGGTTGATTAGAGTGTGTGGTACTGGCCGATGTGGAGCCTGTTTCTTTTTCTAGAAATGCCCTCCCCATTTAGGGTATAAAACCCTGCCCTTTCTTTTTCTGTTCTCCTCCTGCCTTCATGACTGCTAGCATTACCTCATAGCCTTTTTTTTTTTTTTTTTTTTGCCTTTTTCCTTTTGCCTTTTGCTGTGTCTGCAAGGTCAATGTCTGTTCATGCTGTTCTCCCCTTACCCCCTTCCGAGTCTGTACGGTCTCCTTTCACAACCTCACCCGCTCCTACAGCTGCACCATCCCTGTGTTGATGACTTTTAAATACTAATCTCCAGCTAATTATTAAGACAATAACACTTATTTGATTTTCCTTCTGTGCTCTAATTTATGGTTCTGTGTTCTCCACAAAATCAAACAGTACTTGAAGTTGGTTCACCGTTACCAAAGCCCTTGTTCTTTCTAAGAAGACAACTTTGCTTTTCCTTCTGGCTGTTCTCTCAGTTCTCTCAACTTAGGTCTAAAGGAATAAGATTCACTAGATCCCACTTCCCAGCCTTCTCAGAGGACTTTCTGGCCCACCCAGATCATTTTCCCTAAGTGGGGAGATCATACCCCTTCTGCATGGGGTAGAGATGGCAGCACCCGCCTGCCTTGCTAGACCCTTCCCAATCTGGGAAAGATCAGTGAATCAGCTGACCCTCATACTTTGTTGTCATGCCAGCTTTCATTCTGCTGTTTTGCTGCCACTACTGCTGCTTAGTGATTGGGCTGGAAACACAGGTGGTTTAACCTCCCATCTCTTCCTTCTGCTGGGAGTAGCCAGTCCTTTCTTCTGCAGTGCAAACACCCCCACCCAACCCCTTTCCCCACACACCCTGCTCTAACATGTGGTCACGATGGTGTCTGCCAGCTCCTGCATAAACTGCCCTCTACTGTCACAGTCATTGGGTGGGGCAAAGGGCAGAAAACTTACCTAAGCCGATGAAAGAGTCCTTCCTTGAGATCTTTGGAACTGCAATGAGTGGCATCTTTTCCTTCTCTGATGGTGAAGAGCAGGACTTGTTGGAGACTTGGTGCTAGTGTTGTGGGAAAAGCCACGTGATGAGAATGAAGAAAGCCACTGCAGCGTCCGGCAGTGCTCACAGAGCATCCCAACCATCCCTCAGCCACCCTAGGACACCGGCTTCTGCCCTCCCTGAGACTTGGCTACATGAGTCAGTACATTGGCCAAATTGCCTAAGTTTGTGCAAGTTTAGTCTTTTTTGCTTGCAACTGAGAGTTCTGCCCGTGCCGTGGTGTGGCCTTGTGATGATCTGATTTACGGCAGCGTTGGATGTGCCTACTCCCTCTCCCTCAAGCCTACAATACCATCTAAATTATTCCTGACAAATTAACATACTTCCTAGAAAAGATTTTGCCAATTGTTGTCCATTTGTAGAAAGTTTAAAACAGTCTTTTCTTTTCTATCTCTTTGGTGAACAATGATAACACCCTTTTAAAACGAACAGACAAAAGGAAAAGCTGTTCTTCAGAGACGTGAGATGCTGTGATGTGATTCATCGGCACTCTCTCAGGGTGTGCTTTTGCTGTATTTCTATTTATTTTTCAGAGGCCAGACAAGAAAAAATATGTTATTTTCTTTTTTTCTGTTATAAATGAATATAATTTCTAAAAAGTCAACAAAGATTTCTGGTGCAAACCTGTATTACTTTCAGCTAAGCTCCTTCAAATGCCATCACATACCTAAGGCCCTGGGTAGACAGATCTATTTTCACAGTTCTTTCCAATGCTAATGAGCTCTGAAGAAGTTTATTTCAAAATAATCCTTCTGTATTAAGCACTGGCTCATTGACAGGTCCTCTTTTATCGTAATTGTATGAAGTTTATTTTCCAAATGAAGGTTTATTTTTGCATGGAATTCTGAGGTTTTGCATTGTGTATATGAAGCAATTAGTTTGGGATTTTTGGAATTTATTTTAGACCAGACAGATGTCTTCAATTTACACACTCTAGGAGGTGACAAACCCCATTAACATTCGAAAGCTATCAGTTTGCTTTATCTTTGTTCTTGAGTTTTCCCAGCTAGGATCCAAGCTAACTTTCTTACTCTCTTCTTTTTGTTGTTGTTTGTTTCTTTTCTTTCTTTTTTTTTGGCTTTGTGTTTTCATGTAGGCAGAAACAGGGATTTAAGGAAAAGATGGACGATAGCCTTAATAATTTTATTATTGTCAAAATCCAGTGGGTTATTTTAAGAACCATGAATCAACCTTAATTAGGAATGCATTCTCTGACTACGATTCTTTCCCTTTAGTCGCCATGATTTAAGTCTATACCCATGCACGGTAGTTGCCTACGTTTTTCTAAATCATGTTGGTGATCGAAGTCTGGTCCTCCCTGCCTGCATTGTCTTTCTTCAGTCAGTGGCTGTTTTTATGTAAGTAATACAAACTTATCTCTAAGTTGTAAAGACTGCAGCATGAATTTGGATATTCTTCTGCTTATTAGTCAAATCCCTTGTCAGCAAAAGCAATCGCACCCCCATTGTGTGCAAAGTCCTAGACTGTGTTGGTTTGAGAAGGGAGCTCAAGTGATGTTACCCCCATTCATTTTTACTCTGAACTCAAGACCACACCAGTGGTTTTGTTTCGTGGTTCCTTTTTCCTTTCGGGTGCTCTTTGCAGCCACTAGATGGCTCAGTGGGTATGCTCAGCTCTTTTTCCCAGAGTCATTACTTCAAAACTCACGACCTAAATCTCTACTCATGTCTCACATTGAAGTCCAAAACTGTACCCAGATTTTGCTGATTATAGGATTAAAAAATGAGAGCACAACAGACCTGGAACTTGATCTGAACTAACCCAGCCCACTACAGGGCAATTTTGTTTACAAAATTTGCTTTTTATT
Source organism: Lepilemur ruficaudatus (assembly GCA_963574885.1). Classification (NCBI taxonomy): domain Eukaryota; kingdom Metazoa; phylum Chordata; class Mammalia; order Primates; family Lepilemuridae; genus Lepilemur; species Lepilemur ruficaudatus. Next base: position 12,799 of record CAUYRT010085913.1, on the reverse strand, counting down.
ATGGCTGCCATGTTTTATTTTCGGTGACTGTGGGGCATATTGTTACTGGCACGGAGAGGGTTAGGGTCTAGCAGATGTCATCGGGAGTGTCAGAGCTAGATCAAATGCGGAATGATTATACATCCTGACACAGTTGTTTTTGAAATACAGGATAATCCATTATGTACAGGAGGATGTCTGACAACCCTAGTTTTAGTGACATTGTACTTGACTTTGAACTCAGGCTGTTTCCTTTATCTTGGATTAAGTTATTTATGTATGAGTCCAATAGAACTGAAAACACTTAGAACTAAGATTAGAAGGATACTTCCCTAACATAACTAGTTTAAATTATTTCAAAAAAATATATATCAAAATACATTTAATGGTGAAATATCATAGGCATTCTTATTAAAATGAGAAATAAGAAAAGTATACTTGCTGTCGTAACTTAAAATTTTCTTTCTGGACATTCTAAATAATGCAAGAAGTCAAGAAAAGTAGAAAATTTATTATTATTCAGAAAGGAAAGACAAAATCCTCAGTGTGTGTAAATCACAGTATCTTCCTTCCCAAAAAGGAAAGAATATATCATAAGGAAATACTGTAAGTGGGTCAGTTACAACGAAATTATACAAAAATTATTAAATTTTAAAAAATAATTGTATAAAAATCATCTTTCTATATACAGCTATTATCAGTTAAAATATAACAAAAAATACATTCCATTACAACAGCATGCAGGTTTGCTGAAAAGAAATACATGTGACCACGTGGCAAATAATACAAAACTTTCCTGAGTAACATAAGATATCTTAAAAAATGAAAAGAATATCTTCTTTCTGCATGATAAAATCATGTCAACTTATCAAGTCTACCCCTAATTAGCTTAAAATTTTAATGACAATCCAAAAAATGTTACTTCAGGTTTTTTTCAAAATACACAAAATATTTTTTAAGTTCATGTGAAGAGTCAATGAAGGAAAAGATCCCAGAAAGCAAGAATGAGAGGCACTTTCATTGTCAAATACTTTGTTCACAATTTATCATAAATCTAAAGGGATCACAAAAGTATAGCACTAACAATTCAAGGAGAATAAGAATTCATATATATGTGCAAATTAGTATTTAATAACATAGCACTTCAAATAATTGAATAAAATGGATTTATTCAATAAATTTTAATATTTTAAAATAATTAATTTAATTCCCTCACATGAACTGTATTGCAAAATAAAATCCAGGTGGATTATAGAGAGCAGTATATTAATAAATATGTAAGAAAACAACAAGTGTTGATTTGAACATTTGCACAATAATAGGTTAAGCAATTAAATAGTAATAAATGTTTATGCAATTAAAGAGGGAGAGTATTCACATGTATGATTACCTAGAAATAAGCATTTTTCCCTCAAAACTAAAAAAAGATAAATTATCAAAACAAGATTTTTAAAAAAAGAGGTTAATGAAAATATGCTATTTTCCCCAATATATTGAGCTCTTACAAATCTGTAAGGAAAAATCCCCAAAACACTACAGTAGAAATGAAGGATGAAGAAATGAACTGTCAAATCACCAGGGAAGAAATACAAATGGCAAATAAACAAGTTTAAAAATTTTCAACTACACTAGTGGCCAAAGAAATGAAAATTACAACAATTAAATACTCTTTTTGTCTCAAATTGGCAATCACTAAAAGAAGTAATTATGCAAGTGCCAGGCAGGGTACAGAAAAATGGAAACTCTCATATTCCAATGGTGGGTATGTAAATTGGACCAACATTTCTGGAGGGCAATTTGGCAGTGCATTTCAAACACATTAAAATGTGCATATCTTTTCACTAAGGAATGTCACATTTAGGAATTGATTAGATGTATATAAAAATATCTGTGCAAGGGTGATCACCATTCTATTTCTCATTGAGAGGAAAATTTGGGACAAATTTAAGTGTTCAGAATTACAACATTAAATAAACTGTAATATGTACACATGTACATGCATTTCTTTTATCCAGTCATCCAGCAAGTGTTTATTTACAGTGAGATAATATGTACTCATTAGAGAATTATAAAAGGCCTAAGGAAATGCTCACAAGATACTGCTGAATGACAAAAGCAAGCCATGAAACAAAATGCAAGGAGAGATCCCATTTTTATGAGAGCTGTGTGCCTGCCCCACCTTCAGACAAGGAGGGTACAAACAAGATTATAGTAACAATGACACCTGCATTATGCTGGCTCATGGGAGCCCTGCAGGGGTTTAGATCCCTTCCCCAAATTTCCCTTAATTATTATTCTTAGATTCACATGCAATTGGCATGAATCTACTATCTCATGTCTGTCAGGAGGTTGAATACCTTTCCAACAGCCCTGAGAATTTTAAGGATTTAACTTTTTGTGGCATTCTCAATGTTCCTACCTTCTCATCTACCAAATTCTGAACTCACTAATTCAGTTTTGAGTCTATCCTCTCCTCTTTCTCTTCCCTAAAGCCAGCCTAGACATTAAACATCAACCCCTCAATTTTTAAATGAATATCCTTTGTATCGTCTGAATGCTTGCATTTCCCCCGAATTCATGTGTTGAAACCTAAATACCAAATGATGGTATTAGGAGGTGGGGCCTTTGAGAGGTGATTAGGTCATGAGGGTGGAGCCCTCATGAATGGGATTAGAGCCCTTATAAAAGAGACCTCAGAATGACCCTTTTCCCCTTCCACCAGGTGAGCACACAGAGAGGTGATGCCCTCTATGAACCAGAAAGTGGGCATCACCAGGTACCAAATCTGCAGGTGCCTTGGTCTTATACTTCCCAGTCTCCAGAACTCTGAGAATTAAATTTCTATTGTTTATAAGCTGTTCAATGTATGGTATTTTGTGATAGCAGCCCAAATGGACTAATACAGTCCCTAATTCACCGCACACACAAAGCCTATTTGTGTGTAGCAGCTGTTCTGGATGTCTTGGATGATGTCATGGGGTGGAACTCACAGCAGTCAAAGACGTCTGGCTACCCACCTTACTCGAGAGTCCTCATGGATAGACAGTTCTCTACCTCAGCCTGGCCTGTCTCTTGGTTACTGCTTATATTCTCCAAGGTTCTCCAGAGAAACGGGACTGAGAACATCTTGTGTCTCTTCCTCTTTTTATAAGGGTACTAATCCCATCACTGGGGCTTTGCCCTTGTGACCTGATCAAAACTCAATTACCCACCAATGACACCACTTCCAAAATACCATCACATGGTGGGTAGGGTTTCAACATAGAATTTTAGAGGGACACAAACATTCGGTCCATAGCAGATGGATAGTAAAAGGACTATATTTCTATATATTTGAGATTGTGATAGGAGTATTCATCAATAAATCTTTGCTTTGTTTTTTGACACAATGTACTGAGTTAAGTAAGCACTCTAATATTTTTATGGGGGTATTTAGACAAGCACTATTTTTCTACAAGATAAGTAGCAATCTTTCAGAATTGCTGTCTTATTCCTTAGGACAGGAAAGCCATACAAGATTTTAAAGTTATGCACATTTGAATGCCTATACATAGGTATTTATAACTTTTTTTAAAAAACTAGAGATAACATTTTTGTCTAAATTGAATACTGTTTCTCTTTCATGGAAGTTTTGTCTCTCATGCAATTAATAATCAAATTTACACAGCATACATTCCCTCAAAGTTACTGTTTTAAAACATCTTCCCAGCATTATTCATAAATCTATACATGCATCATAAATACATAATAGATGTAAAAGCATTGAGAAAAAGCATGAGAAAATATACTAGCATATTTGTATAAAAGTTAAAAATTTGTATATATTGAAATCATCTCCCCAAAACTGAAAGTCAAAATATAGGCTGGCATAAAAATCAGTTTGTAATCTCACTACATAGTAATTACTTTTAAAATAAGAAAATGACAAATTTTCTAGTAAAAAAAAAGGGCAAAAATATAAGTAGAAATTTACAAAAGAAGAGACAGAATGATCAATAAACATAAGAAAATTTGCTCAAACTCATATCAATTGAACAATGGAAAATTCTTAAAAATTTACCATTTTTCACCTGTAAATAATGAACATGAAAATAATAGTACTCTTGCTGTTAAATATGAAAGGAAATGATAATCCAAGTTATTGATAGTGGAAGTTTAAATTAATAACATGTTTTTGATGAACCGCAAGGATTCAGAAACAAAGACATTCATCACAGTCATGTTTTAATCAGATATTTAAAATGTATATCATCTAGATCTACCTTTCTTTGTCTAGTAATATACAATGTGATATTTTATCAATATTTATAAACATAAAACCCAGGGGAAAATAGCTACAATGATAATTTTTACTACGTAAATATATTAAAATTCTATACAAGAAAAGAAAAACGAAGTACCAAACACAAACAAACAAACAAAAAAAATAAAAGCAAACTGAGAGAAAGTCCTTATTTTACAAAAAGGAAAACAAAACACTCCAGTGGAAAAATTGACAGGGTATAGTTTTGTGATTCCTAGGTGTGATAAAACAGACAAAACACAAAGCATTAATGTAAATATTAACATCAAAGCTTCTGTACACTGAAATATTATACTATATAAAACGTTATAAATTATGTTAGAAAGGAGGCCAGGCACAAAGTGGGAGAAGATTTTTTCCAACTCATGAAACTGACAAAGGATCAATATCCAATTATTTCAAAATTTCTGCAAATCAATGCAAAAGATGTGAAATATAAAAGAAAAAGGTAAAGAAAGGTAATAGTGAATTCATGGAAGAAACTGAATGGCCAGGGAATATATGAGAAGACTTTCCAGCAGGTCAGCAATGAGTGAACTAGGAATTAAAACAGGGTGTCTGTCTAGTCCATGAGGCTAAAGTAAGACTTAACACTGAGTACTGGTGACAATGTGGGGAAACGAAAAATTTTATAAAATCCTGAGGGGAAAGCAATTGTTAGGATCTGGCAAAACTGAAAATGCCCACAACTCAATACTTAGTAATGCCACCTTTGGTTATTTATCCTAGAGAAATATTTGTACATGTGCACAAGGACCTCTGCATAAGGATGTCTCCTGCAGTATTGTTGTAATGGGGGGGAGGGGGAGGAAACACACCAAAATACAATTGATGAATGTATAAATGAGCTGTGATATTTAAGTACAACAAATTTTAATTTCTTAGCAGCTAAGAAACCAACTATTTCTATATGTACAGCATCACACATAAATCTAAAAAATGTGATTGAATAGAAAAGAAAATAGCAGAATAATGAATAAAGAATTCTAACATTTTTATATGTTTTAAACATGCCAACAAATAATATATTATATAGGGTTCATAGCTACATATATGGAAGTATATAAAAGGAAACGAAAATAAATGCAAAACATACACACTGAATTCATGGTAACAGTTACCTTGATGTGGAGAGAGGGCAGGAGGGATGAAAGAGAGATGGTAGATAAAGGCAATTGTAATTGTATCTGTAGTTTTTAATATTTAAAAAGACAAAGAAAATATAAATTATGAATAATTAACAAAAGTACTTAATATTAGTTTGGTGCAAAAGTAATTGTGGTTTTAGCATTGTTGAAATTGGAATACATTTGATATTAGAATACATTCTTAAACAAATGTGGTTATGTTATACATCATTTTAATGCACAATTTCTTGTTTTTTTTTTTGCTAATGACTTATTACTTGCTGTTTATTTTATATTTATGGAAATGATGTTAGAAAAAAAGCAAATTCAAGCAATTTTCTTATTCGAGTTCAAAACGGGTCGTAAAGCAGCGGAGACAACTGGCAACATCAACAATGCATTTGGCCCAGGAACTGCTAATGAATGTACAGTGCAGTCAGTGGTGGTTCAAGAAGTTTTGCAAAGGAGACGAGAGCCTTGAAGATGAGGAGTGCAGTGGCCGGCCAGCGGAAGTTGACAAGGACCAATTGAGAGCAGCCATCAAAGCTGATCCTCTTACAAGTACATGAGAAGTTGCCAAAGAAATCAAGGTCAACCATTCTACAGTCGTTCAATGTTTGAAGCAAATTGGAAAGGTGGGAAAGCTTGAAAAGCACGTGCCTCATGAGAAGACCGAAAATAAAAAAAAAAACAAAAACACTGTTTTGACATGTTGTCTTGTCTTCTTGTACGCAGAGGACAAACCATTTCTTGATTGGATTTGGACATGCGACAAAAAGTGGATCTTATATGACAACCAGTGATGACAAGCTCAGTGGTTGGACTAAGAAGAAGCTTCAAAGCACTTCCCAAAGCCAAACTTAAACCAAAAAAAGGTCATGGTCACTGTTTGGTGGTCTGCTGCTGGTCTGATGCACTGCAGCTTTCTGAGTCCCAGCAAAACCATTACATCTGAGAAGTCTGCTCAGCAAATCGATGAGATGCACCAAAAACTGCAACACCTGCACCTGGCACTGGTCAACAGGAAGGGCCCAATTCTTCTCCACGACAACGCCCAATCGCATGTGGCACAACTGACGCTTCAAAAGTTGAATGTATTAGGTCACGAAGTTTTGCCTCATCCACCATATTCACCTGACCTCTCGCCAACCCACTACCACTTCTTCAAGCATCTCGACAACTTTTGCAGGGAAAATGCTTCCACAACCAGCACGATGCAGAAAATGCTCTCCAAGAGCTCGTCGAATCCTGAAGCATGAGTTTTTACACTACAGGAATTAACAAACTTATTTCTTGTTGGCAAAAATGTGTTGATTGTAATGGTTCCTATTTTGATTAATAAAGATCTGTTTGAGCCTAGTTATAATGATTTAAAATTCACAGTATGAAACCACAGTTACTTTTGCACCAACCTAATGATTTCTCAAAGTAAGAATTATCACAAAATAAAATAAAATAAGCATATTGGCAAAAAACAAAAATAGGTAACTCATGGAAAAAAATAAATACAAATCATCAACATGCATATGAAAAATTGCATCGATATTAGTCAAGAGAAAGGATAAAAAAAACAACAATTGTTGCAGTTATGTATTTGATTTTTCACAAAAATATTAGCCATTACTGTTGATAAAGATATGACAACTTCCTTATATTGCTTGTGGTGGTTTAAATTGGCAAAATCTTTTCGGAGGATCAGTTTTTAATATGTTTCAAATACCCAAACAGTCACGTCCTTTGAGTCAGCTCTAAGAACATATGCTGAGAAAACAATTAAACTATTAAAAAAGATTTGTGTATAGAATGTTTATAGTAATGTTATATCATAGTTTAAAATTAGAAACAAAATTGATATCTAACAAGTATTGCTCAACCATGTGGTACTATAGAATACTATGTAGCCACTCAAAATTCTGCTGTGGAATGATGCAGGAAGTTTGATAATGTACTGGATGTTATTAATAACTTACAGTAGGCTTGTATATATGTGTACACACATATATATTTTACATTATATGTATGTGTGTACATACTGGGGTGTGTGTGAGTGAGTGTATGATTAATTGCTAATAGAAGATGGACTGAATTGGCTGAAGCTTTTTAACTCCACTGAAAAGAATCACTGTTTTCTCAAAGTTGTATGTAGAGACCCCACGCTTATGGCGGTGTTGAAACAAGTATCCTCACATTCTAAAGAGAAGTCCCCATGTGTGCTGCTAGGCCCATTCTTGCAAGACTCATTAAGAGTCTTAACTTGTCCTGTAATCATAGCCCCAACAAACTGTGTGAGGGGGACCAGAAATTTGAGAATGTATTAAACAGTCATTGCCATTGGGTGGCAGGGCTTCCCACCACTCCTGATATCCTACCCACCCACCCACAAGTCGAGAGAGGAGAGCTCTAAAACAATCTCTTATCAAGAATGAGGGTCTAAGTCCATTTTGTTCTGCTATAATAGAATATCTTTATAAAGAAGAGATATTTATTGTCTCCCAGTTCTGGAGGCTGGGAAGTCCAAGGCCAAGGCACTGGCATCTGATGAGGGCCTTCTTGCTGCATCATCACATGGCAGAAGGCAGAAGGGCAAGGGAGGATGAAGGTTGTGTGCTCACCTGGCAGAAGAGCCCACAAGCCCTTTGCATAGTGGTGTTAGTCCATTCCTGAGGGTGGGGGTCTCATGGCCTAAACCCCACCCATTAGGTCTCATCTCCCAACATTGCTGCATTGGGGATGAGGTTTCCATCACATGAGTTTTGGGGACACAATCAAACCATAGCAGGGTCTGAAGGAAGGGGAGTCCAGTATTGTACCCCTGGCTGAAAGCCTACACAGCTCATCAGGATGCTGTCACCAGAACTGGGCGCAGTGAGCTGGTTCCTTGGGAGACTCTGAGCAAAGTCACATAGAGTATGAGGACACCATGCAGGTTTCTTTCTTGCTCAGAGAACACTGTAGTGAGTGTCTTATTTGACCAGTCCATTTGGCAGGGTAAAGAGGGGGCTATGGAGACATTGTCTGGATTTCCTGTGCATTTGTTTTAAAATGTAGGTTTTATTATCATTCAGGTATGGTGAGGCCAACAGATCAGCAGGTGACTGCTATTGAAAAGATAGTTTGTCACTCATAATTCCTAAGAGGAGGGAGCACACCATGCCACACAGGGCCACCTAGGGAATCACCAGGGTGCTTCAGGAGATGGAGGGAGCGAGGAAAACATGTGAGCAAGAGTCTTCACAGCGGTTTCTGCAGAAAGGAATGGGAGAGGCAGGGTGAGCAGGTTTAGGATCGGCTAGTTTGAATAATTTCAGCAGGCTCTGGGCATAGGGACTGTCCCTGGTTTTCTGGGACTTGGTCCTGGATTGATTAGAATAGACGAAGAGTGGTCCTGAGTGTGAGAGTCCAATAGAGGTTAGGGTGAGGTCTGAGGACTGTTGATTGGTTAGTTTGCACATAAAAGGCACACTCTGGGGTGAGCTGTTACTATCTCTAGGCATTGGCTAGTCCTGCCAGGGGCATTCTCTCCTGGGTCAGCAAAGCCCCAAGAGGTCAAAGCATCAGGACTACAGAAGATAAAAATGAATGAATAAGACAGCATTGGGGAAAAACTATGTAGGGGCATATCTACCCCATCAGAAAAGAATGCAGTGAGGAGATTTCCTGCAGGGACTTGCGAGAGCCTTTTTATTAATATGTACCCTGGGAAAGTGCCCTCCCATCGCGACCTGCCACGCAGAGGAGGCCCATGGCCAAGTCAGAGGACAAAGAACATTTACCAAGCCACAGGTTCTGGCCCTTTCCCTCTAATCCTGCCCTATTGGCCCTCAGCCCAGGGAAACAGCAAGCAGTAGTCAGACAATGACAAGGAGGAGGAAGAAGAGAAAGGAGAATGGGGAAGTGAAAGGGGAAAACAGGACTTCCCCAGTGCTAAGATTCAGGGCATGAGGCAGGCCTGGTTTGCGTGGGATGTAATGTATCAGAAGTCACTCCAGCCTCGCTCTAAGTGATCTGTTTTTCCAGATGATTCTCTTCTTTTCTTCTATTTTGTGTTCACCAAGGCCCCTTTTGATCAGAGGTCAGGCTCGATGGTGCACTGAAACTTGGGCTGGCATGCCTAGCAGAGAAGCTTGAGCATCTGGTCACTTCACATTGTCACCATGCCACTCTGAGAGATTGATCATCTTCATGTGATTTCAGTGGGCATCACTTAAGTAAAGACCTTTTCTAGATAATTCAGTAAAACCAGTGTCTGGATCTGGTGATAGAGAGAGTGACTCTGGGCTTCCTCTAGCCATTGAACTGTGGCACCAGGAGGGCTCCATGGGCACTTCTCTGATGGCAGCTCCCCAGGCTCACCATGAGCTGGGCTGCCTTCTCTTCTAACTTAGCAGTCCTTGCACAGAACTCTCATTGTTTCCTAGCCAGTCCCTTTGTAACACCGTGCAGTATATGGCACCTACTTGGCAATTATTAATTGCATTTTATTGCATTGAACATTTTCTAAATATTTTCCTCAATCCAGTGCATCAAAAGCTTACTACCTTCCTTGGAGCATGAGTTCTCCATTTCTTTCTGGATCTAGTTCATCCTCAAACAAGCATCTTTCAGTGGAAAAAAATGTAGGGTGGAATTGTGTTTAGATTTTGAGTATCTCTTACATTCCCTGAAAAGAATAGATGGCCCAGAACCCAGGTAAATGGCCCTGAACTAACCAGTTGCCTCAGTTGTCTCATCTGTACAGCATGAGTATGTTAGACTAGGAGATGGTTTAGATTTTTTCATCTCTTTAAATTCTAGGGTTTTTTTTCTTCTTCAGTGACACTTCTCCAGCCTGAGCTATAGCCCAGTGCTCCGGGACACAGCGTGAATCCAAGAAAGTAGGAATGCTACCATAAATCCATGGGGCAGAAAAATGCACCCAACCCACAGAGTGATTAATTTGCCCCTGAAAAGGGTTTTGCTGCTACAAATTTTTGTCCAGAACACTTGAGCCAGCAGTAGTTCAGTCTAGACACAAAGTGGTCAATGTGCTTTGAACAAATCTGCTTTTAATGTGTAGAGTACTCTTGTTTCCAGTGATTATTCTGAGCGATTAAACAAACTGCCAAACTTGTGCTGCAGCGGTCATCGTTTATTACCAAGATACTTATTGGGGATTTAATAGCACTCCATTTGAGACAGTATCTGAGTCTTAAGAATTCAAAAGAAAAGAGATGCATTTTTGGCACAAATTGATAGAGTTTCAAGATTTCTGTAATAGATACATACACAATCATATTGTTGAGTTGAAAGAAATGTGTTTCCAATAAGCAGTATTTACTGGGGTTTAACAACGATGTAATAGTTACCTGTCTATTACATGGTAGTCAAAGCTAAAGAAATGTGTTTTTAATAATCAATTGGCATTTCAAATATATAAGATAACTGCCACGTGAAATCTGAAACTAGATACACCCCACATTTTAGACTTGTTCTTGTGAGTCTCATTCATGAAACTGAAGAATCAATGATTGGCCATTTTAAAAGGAATATTATTATCAAAGGGCTAGAATTTTTATTCTTTTCTCTTACACTTTCTCAGCTTTTCTTTTTCCATTCTCCTTTTTCTTTTTACTTCTACTTAACAGTTATTTCACTACACCTTGTATTATAACTAGTTGGGATTGAATTCCATCTATATAAAGAAAATGATCCTTTCTCCCAACCAGAAAAAATAAAAAGTAACTGAATTAGTACTTTTAATTCTTTTAATCTCTTCCCAGAGAAATAGGTGGGACACATCAGAGAGCCTGGGTGATGGATATACATGTGGTGATGGATTCCCTTCAGAGGGATTCACTCTGCCTGTAATTTTGCAATAAGAATTTCGGCCACTCTCCCACCCTGGGCCCCCGTGAGAGCAGTGCATCCTCCCATCCTTCCACGCATGCTGCCTCTTACGTCCATACACTTGGCAAACACTTGTAGGGTTCCTACCCTATGTTAAATTGTTCTAGCAGGTGCTAGGGCCACAAAAACAGAGGGAAGAACACCTGCTTTCCAGGAATCTAAAAGGGGAAGAGGGACAAAACAAGCCATGATGACAGCACAGCAAGGTAAGCAAAGGACACCAGGCTTCAGGTGATTAAACCAACACAGCCCCAGCCAGCTTTATTCTATAGAAAACAAAGTGAAGAATTATTTTTCTAGCTCTGTAAAGAATGATGATGGTACTTTGATGGGGATTGCACTTATTCTGTAGATCACTTTAGGTAATACTGACATTTTAACAGTATTAATTCTACCAATCCATGAACAAGGTAGATTTTTCCATCTTTTTCCATCTTCTACAATTTCTTTTTTTAGTGTTTTGTAATTCTCCTTGTGTACGTCTTTCGTATCTTTTGTTAAATTTATTTCTAGATATTTAATTTTGGGGGGGGCTATAGTAAAAGATATTGCATTTTTGATTTGAGTTTCAGCTTGACTGTTTTTGGCGTATATGAATGCCTCTGATTTGTGTATGTTGATTTTATAACCTGAGACTTTACCAAATTCATTTATCAAATCTAGGAGTCTCTTGGAAGAATCCATGGGGTTTTCTGGATATAATATCATATCATCGGTGAAGAGCGAGAGTTTGATCTCATCTGCACCCACTTGGATACTCTTAATACCCCCCTCTTGTCTGACTGCAATAGCTAGGACTTCGAGCACTATGTTGAATAGAAGAGGAGAAAGTGGGCATCCTTGTCTAGTGCCAGTTCGAAGTGGGAATGATTTCAGTTTTTCCCCATTTAGTATGATATTGGCTGGAGGTTTGTCATAAATGGATTTGATAATTTTAAGGTATGATCCACCTATGCCTATTTTGTTAAGAGTTTTTATCATAAAGGTGTGTTGGACTTTGTCAAATGCGTTTTCTGCATCTATTGAGAGAATCATATGGTCTTGAACCAGCCTTGCATCCCTGGTATAGCCAAAGCAATCTTCAGCAAAAAGAATAAACTGGGAGGCATCAGTCTTCCAGACTTCAAGTTGTACTATAAAGCAATAATAATCAAATCAGCCTGATATTGGCACAAGAACAGAAGCATTGATCTTTGAAACAGGACTGAGAGTCCAGAGATGAAACCATCTGCATATGGTAACCTAATCTTTGATAAACCAGATAAAAATATACATTGGGGAAAAGAATCTCTTTTCAATAAATGGTGCTGGGAAAACTGGATAGCTACATGAAGAAAAATGAAACTGGATCCCTACCTCTCCCCCCTCACAAAAAAACACTCAAGATGGTTAAGAGACCTAAACCTAAGGCATGAAACCTTAAGAATCCTAGAAGAGGATGTTGGGAAGATCCTTTCAGACATCAGCCTAGGCAAAGAACTTTTGAAGAAGACCCCCAAAGCAA
>CAUYRT010085912.1:0-19229 GCA_963574885.1 Lepilemur ruficaudatus | reverse complement strand
TGTATCCATAAGTAAGTCAGAGGACACTCGGGCTGTTCTACTTGTTGGCTATTACGAATATGTTGCCGTGAATGTTCACGTACAAGCTTTTGTGTGGACGTGTGTTTCCGCTTCTCTTGGCCGTGCAGGTAGGAGTGGAACTGCTGTGTCGTATGGTAATGCGGTTTGGAAAACAAGTGTCGAGGAACCGCCCAGCTGTTTTCAAAGCAGCTGCTGCATTTTGCATTCCCACCAGCAGTGTGTGAGGGTTCCACTTCCCGTCCCCGTCCATCTCGCTCTGTCCCCCAGGCTGCAGTGCAGTGGCCCGATCACAGCTCACTGCAGCCTCCAACTCCCGGGCTCAAGTGATCCTCCTGCCTCAGCCTCCCGAGTAGCTGGGACTGCAGGTGCACACCACCACAGCCTGCTAATTTTTTAATTTTTTGCGAAGACAGGGTCTTGTTGCGCAGGCTGGTCTCGAACTCCTGGCCTCAAGTGATCGTCCCAAAGTGCAGGGATCACACGCATGAGCCACCATGCCCCACCTATGTATCTTTTTGATAAAGCCACCCAGGTGGGTGAGAGGTGCTATCTCACTGTGGGTTTCGGTCGCACTTCCCTGATAACTAACAGGAGTAAGCATCTTTCACTGTCCTTATCACCCATTTACAAACAATCTCTGGAGAAATGTCTAGTCAGGTCCTTTGCCCGTTTTTTAATTGGTTCGTCCTTTCATTCTTGTACCTTGTTGAGGTCAGTGAGTTTGAACGCTGGGTTAATGCACCCGTGGTAACGGGTCTGTCACAGGTGTGGGATCTGCCTCTGACAAATGGCCTTTTCTGGTGACCCGACTCTGTGCCCTCGAGCCCCCCTGGCCCTCTGTGGCAGCATGTTGGGGACTCCCTCCCTCCTGGGCACAGGCGGACAATTGTCGGGAAGGGGAACCCAGCTGTGCCCCCCGAGGTATTTTTAAATATGGAAAGCAGTGTGACCTGAGCACCGTGAGGGAAGCTTCAGGAGACGCTGTCACCGATCATTCCACTGCACTAGGAGCTGTTTCCAATTTTTTCCAACTTGTAATCTGTGGACGTGCAGTGGTGTATTCCGCGTCCCGATCGCACAGTGACGTCCCGTCGTCGGTGGCCATGCGGTATCCCGCCAGACGCAGTGCACGTGAGGATCGTGTGATAACCGACCAAGTCGTGTCCGCACAAAGCCGCAGTTTTCCTCCCCCATTTCTCCTGCTCCTTGCCGTTTGCCTTCTCGCCTGACTTTTGCTTAGAGAAGGGAATTGTAGTTTTGGAAAACTTATAAAGTCTAAGGCATCAGAACTCGTTTCTAGCAGAAAATTCTGCTCTAGATGAAGTTCCTGTGAATGTCCCCTGTGGGGGCCCCCAGACGTGCCAGGGAGCCCCAGGGACGTTGGCCACCCACCCTGGGAGTAGAGGATGTCCCGTGCCCAGGCCAACGCCCCCCGTCTGTCCACAGAGTTGGTCATGCTCCTGGAGTGGTGGTCGTGCACGGAGTGCACTCTGTTCACGGACCAGGCCACGGTGGACCGCTTCGGGAAGGAGCACGTGGTCATCATCCTCAACCACAACTTCGAAATCGACTTCCTTTGTGGGTGGACCATGTGTGAGCGGTTTGGCGTGCTGGGGGTGAGCCACGGGGTCCCCGGGCAGGTGCTGGGGTGAGCTCTGGGGTGCCCAGGCAGGTGCTGGGAGTGAGCCACGGGGTCCCCAGGCACGTGCCGAGTAAGCCATGGGGTCCCTGGGGAAATGCCTGAGTTAAGCCACGGGGTCCCCAGGCAGGTGCAGGGGTGAGCCACGGGGTCCCCGGGCAGGTGCAGGAGTGAGCCACGGGGTCCCCGGGCAGGTGCTGGGGTGAGCTCCGGGGTCCCCGGGCAGGTGCTGGGGTGAGCTCCGGGGTACCCGGGCAGGTGCAGGGGTGAGCCACGGGGTCCCCGGGCAGGTGCTGGGGTGAGCTCCGGGGTGCCTGGGCAGGTGCTGGGGGTGAGCCACGGGGTCCCTGTGGAAGTGCCGGAATTAAGCCATGGGGTCGCCTGGGCAGGTGCAGAGGATGAGCCATGAGGTCCCCGGGGAGGTGCTGGGGGAATCTGGCCAAGCCCTCCGGCCTCTCCCAGACCCTGAGCGCCGGCTGCCCTCCCTCCTCCCATCAGAGTTCCAAAGTCCTTGCTAAGAAGGAGCTGCTCTACGTGCCTCTCATTGGCTGGACGTGGTACTTCCTGGAGATCGTGTTCTGCAAGCGGAAATGGGAGGAAGACCGGGACACTGTCATTGAAGGGCTGAAGCGCTTGTCCGACTACCCTGAGTACATGTGGGTAAGTGTGTGGGTGACCCCTGAGGCCTGTGCCGAGGGAAGGCAGCTGGGTTTGAATTTAGACGTGACTTGCATCCGTCTCCCATCCAGTACTAACCTGGCCCGACCCTGCTTAGCTCCCGAGGTCAGACGAGATTGATGCTTCAGGGTGCTATGGCCATAGACACTCGCAGCCTTCTGACATACCTGCAGCCTACGTTACTAGTCACGAAACCCTGGGGGGACCCCCTGAGCGCCCAGGACGCTGTCTCCAGCAGGGCCAGGGCTCCCCGTCCTTCTGGTCTGCAGACGTGCCAGCTTCTCTCGGGCCACCTGCTCCCCCATAGACCACAGTCCCCGGCTCTGACCCGAGCCGTCCGCAGGGTCTGGGAGGGGCAGGGCGGGGGTGCCCTCCAGCCAACCCCGGCCCCCTGCCCATCCGTGCTCTGCGTGCGTCTTTGCTCGTGTTATGGCGATAGAAGACTTTTCCTGTTTTCCACCATCTGATCAGGGCTGCTGCCCACAGACACATTTCATGTTTCACTTCTTTCCGGAAATCTGTTCTGTGTGAGTGAACGTATGTGGCTGGAATGCAGGTTGCAGCCCTAAAATAAAGTAACATCTCAAATTACGCCCCCTCTGTCCCCCCGGGTTCCGTGTCCTAGTTTCTCCTGTACTGTGAGGGCACACGCTTCACGGAGACCAAGCACCGCGTCAGCATGGAGGTGGCCGTCTCCAAGGGACTGCCCCCGCTCAAGTACCACCTGCTGCCGCGGACCAAGGGCTTCACCACTGCGGTCCAGTGCCTCCGGGGGACAGGTAGGCGCCTCGGCCACCGTGGGCCGGGACCACCCCTGCTCTCTGGGCTCCCTATGAGCCAAAAGATGAAGGCAGTGATTTGTTAAAAAACCAACAAGTACGTTGCATGTGAAACACAGGACGCCGAAAGCAGGTAAAGAAAGAGTCGAGTGAGGGAGATTCTCGTGTCGTATTTTGGTAAAATGCTAGTTAATAGAAAACAATTAAAATAATAATAAATGTATAACAGAAAATCTAACTAAGGAAAAAATAATACATGTATCTAATTAGTCAGAAAAGAGTTGAGATGAAAGGAAGGGACAAAGAACGTGTAGGACAAATAGAAACAGCCAGATCGGAGATTTAAACACACTTATTGGCCAGGCGCAGTGGCTCACGCCTGTAATCCCAGCACTCTGGGAGGCTGAGGCAGGTGGATTGTTTGAGCTCAGGAGTTCGAGACCAGCCTGAGCAAAAGCGAGACTCTGTCTCTGCTAAAAAACAATAGAAATTAGCTGGACAACTAAAATATATATATAAAAAAATTAGCCAGGCATGGTGGCACATGCCTGTAGTCCCAGCTACCGGGGAGGCTGAGGCAGGAGGATCGCTCGAGCCCAGGAGTTTGAGGTTGCTGTGAGCTAGGCTGACACCACGGCACTCACTCTAGCCCGGGCAAGAGAGTGAGACTCTGTCTCAAAAATAAAATAAAATAAAGTAAAATAAACATACTTATTACGTCAAGAAAAAAACAGGCATGTGAGAAGCCTTGGCGTGTCCTGCCCAGGCCGGGCTGGCGGGTGTCGCGGCTGCTCCACCGCAGCGCCCGCCCCACCAGGTGCCGCCACCGCCCCTGTCTCCTCCCTGCAGTCGCCGCCGTCTACGATGTCACCCTGAACTTCAGAGGAAACAAGAATCCGTCTCTGCTGGGCATCCTCTACGGGAAGAAGTACGAGGCAGACATGTGCGTGAGGTGAGGCGAGAGCTCGGCCCCTCCCGCCCTCTCCCCGGGCCCCTGCCGTCCGGGCACAGCCAGGGAGACCCCCCCTGCCCTGGGCTGTGCTCCTCCCGCCTCCTCCCCGGGCCCCTCGAGCTGGGTGGTGCACGCAGAAGGCCCGTCTGAGGCCCTGCCCTGGGTCCGGGCAGGCAGGTGCTGAGACGGGAAATGGGGAGTAGGTGTCCTTGTCCCCACCGCGTACTCCGTTCCTCTGGGGAGACTGTCGGGCCAGCGCTGGGGCCGCCGTCCTCTCCTCCTGCTTCCTTGGGAGGCCCGGGCAGTTCGCTCTGTGCACAGCTCTCTGCTCCCTCCCCAGCCTGCTCTCGAATCCCCCTGGGTTCAGGAGGTCTGGGGGGGCGTACGGTGCTGACTCCCCCCACAGCGCAGCCCAGATTTGGGGGCAGCAGCACGGGGCCTCCCGTGGAGCCTCTGGCTGGAAGCTGCGGTTTGACATGAGTGGCTTTTTGCTGGTGCTGGTTGTGTCAGCCCCGGAACGGGGGACCCCCAGCCTCTGACAGGAAACGCGAGGGAGAGCAGGAGCTGGGTTTGGATTCTGTCTGGAGGATCGGGGCTTCGGTGCTGCGGTCCCCCGCCCCGTCCCAGTGAAATAAACTGGCAGTGACACGTCCAGATGTCCAGAGCTCCAGCCGGGAGCCCGAGGCTTGCTCTGAAGTTCTGAAGTACGTCAGCGACCTCGCGTGGAGAGCAGCCTTTCCCCCTTTCCAAGGTCAAGGCCAATCATTGCCCAGAGAAGTCCCGTCTGAGTCGTGGCCACCTATGTCATTGCTGCTCTTTGGTTCTGCGAGTCTCTCTGGCTCATGCAGAGAAGAAGAGCCACCCAGAACGTCTTTTAATGGAAGCTCAGTCTGGGTGTGACCCTGACTCCAGCTTCAGGCGTCTTTCGGGGCTGCCCGCGGGTCTGTCTGACCTGCAGGAGGAAGCGGGGGTGGGATTGGCCCCCGCAGCTTGTCAGTCTCCCGTTCGCTCAGGCGTGTACAGAAGGGCAGGCCGTCCCCGGGGGTGTGTGCGGAGCGGCGTGGAGGGTGGCAGTCTAACCACTGTGACGCGGGTGTTCGTCCGTCGGTCAACCCGCCGAGCGGGCAGCAGCTCCCCTGCGTAGTAGTAGTACTCTCCCCTGTAGTCTGGGGAGTTCGAGCCCTTGCACGTTTAAAGGAAACACCCCCCAGTTGCTCTGGCCTCTGTAGGAAGTTTCCAGGGCTGCCTTTGTGGATATCAGCGGCAAGCTGCGTGACTTTTTCCGTCCCAGAGTTTGTAACGGACTGGCTAATGGCAGGGGTGGGAGCCTGGGGTCCTCATAACTGAAGACCCCTCGGTGGGGGCTGCCGTGAGACCGGATGGTAGCAGCAGCCGGTGGTCCCTGTGTCTCGGCCATCCTCCCGGGAGGAGCCCCGGAGGCACATCTGGCTCTTGTCCTTGGACGGGAAGCTGTGTGGAGCAGCGGCTCGAGAGGACAGCTGCTGTGGCCGGGCGGCCGGGTCCTGCTTGTCTGGCCCAGGCAGTGCCAGAGCCACCGCCTGCGGGGACACGCAGCTCCTGCTGGAGAGGGGACTTTCCTCATCTGTTCATTTTTTCTCAGTTGGGGCTGTATTTTGCCCAATCCTATTTTAATAGGTATATTCTTTGAACTTATAAAAGCTTCCACTATTTTGTGTCACTGACCACTTGGAGACTTTGAGTCAAAGTACCATTCCTGTGCGTCCCCGGCACGCTGTGACCGCACGCGCCAAGGCTGTGCGCCGTCTGACCGGGCGCCCCCTCCTTCCCCTCCCAGAGCAGTCGAGACGCCCAGGGCTTGTGACAAGGCAGGGCTGGCACTTGGCGCGGTCGCCTGGGCTCGCTTGATCTCAAGGCCAGCGCTTGGGGCCAGGGTCCCGCGCGTGGCTTGAGTGACCTGCAGGAGCTGCATGCTCAGGGTGCCCTGCTGGGGTTTGGCGAAAACTAGAGCTTGGGTTTGCATTCACTTTTTACCTTCTCATTTTTATTGTAGTTTTTGTTTTTATATGTTTCATGATGCACATAACAGACTTATTAAAAAGCGTGTATGTGGGGTGTGCGTGGTGTGTGTGGTGTATGTGTATAAATTTGTGTGAAGTGTGTACATGTGTATATAAATTCTATGTGCATGTGTGTATGGTGTGTTGTGTGTCTGTGGGGTGTGTGCGGTTTGTGTGTGCGTGTGTGTGTGTCGGGGGGAGCAGGCGGGCGAGGGGAGCCTTTGGCCATCTCGCTGTGGACGTGAGGGGAAATGGCATCTCTGGCAAATGCCACACACGCCGGTAGCACTCAGGGTCTCGGCGTTAAAGGAGCACGCCGTGGGGCCCGCAGAGATCCCTGCGGTGGCGGCGGATGCCGTGCTGCCCGGTGGGCATGTGGAATCGGCTCTGCCTTCGTGTCTGGCCGGGTGGAGACCCAGGGGTATGACCCACTGACACCAACACTCCGGGCGCTCAGCTCTCAGACGGCACGTTTGAGGCACGCGGCCTTAGTGTGCGGGGTTCGCCTCCCGCCTCCTTGCCCCAGAGCAGCTGCCCTGCGCCCATCAGGGCTGCTCTGGTGTGTGCCGTCCGTCCCCGTGTCGTGGGTGCTGCAGCTACCCATGGACGACAGGTTTCTGCCCCCCTTTCCTTCTCCTGCCCTCGTAGACGTCCGCGTGAGTCTGGCGGCTGTCGGGGGGCCCGAGCGAGCCCCTGTGCAGCCAGGCGGGGCGGGCCCAGCGGCGCAGTGCTCCCTCCCGTGTGGCGCTCGCCAGTCTGCACGTGCGTTTCTGTTAGTCCCTGGAGGAGAGGAGCACAGGGGTCGGGGAGCAGAGGGCACGTCTGCCCAGCGTCCTGCTGCGGCCTGGAGGGCGGGGGCGCCCTGAGGCGGGGTCCCCGCCTCTACCCCCACGTGCACTGCCTCCGCCTTCCAGAATGGCCACTGTGAGCCCAGCGGACAAGCGTGCTGTTGTCACTGACTGGCAAAAGTATTTTCGTGCCAGGCACCGTGCCGCACGCCTGCAGTCCCAGCTGCTCGGGAGGCTGAGGCAGGAGCATCGCTTGAGCCCAGGAGTTTGAGGTTGCTGTGAGCCAGGCTGATGCCACGGCACTCTAGCCAGGGCAACAGAGTGAGACTGTGTCTCAGAAAAAAAGTTTCTAAATGTTTAATACTTTCTATATTTGAAGAGAATAGATTTCATTTGTGAATTACATAATGTTGGCCTGATGAAAGGCAGTCTTGTCAGGATAACTTCCAAAGAACAATCGTATTCAGAAAGACCAAAACCTCAGAAGCTCATAAGTAATCGCCCTTCGCAGCGGGACTGGAGGCGTGGCCTGCTCCGTGCAGTGGCTCACGCGTGCCCCTGTTGTCACGTGCTGCGCAGGAAGGCATCACGGCCTCCCGGCCACTCGGCCAGGCTGGCTCCGTGCGCTCAGGGTGAATGCCTCAGGAGAAAGTATTCCGATGTTTGCTTGTTTTTAGAAATTGAGGATGAGACTTAAACAGAAAAAAGCAGGGCCCACAAGCAACCCTGGCGCACAACACCTTACGTTTCCCTTTTCCCCTTTTTAATTTGTGGTCATCTGGTGATTCACTTTGCTTTTCATCTTCCTGTAAAACAGGAGGTTTCCTCTGGAGGAGATCCCGCAGGATGAGAAGGAGGCAGCTCAGTGGCTTCACAGACTCTACCAGGAGAAGGTGCGTGCGCTCAGCCCTCCTTGGCGTCCAGCCACCGCGGGGGTGCCCGGGGCAGCGGGCAGGGCGGGCGGGTCCCTCGGGGTCCTCCTCTGCAGCTGGGAGTACCGTGCAGTTCTCAACTACTGCCGGTCCCTGTTTTCCTTGTTCTTCCCTTGTTCTGAACTGTTAAGAAATTAACAAACTAGAGAAAAGGGCGGAGGACAACATGATGCTTATAACCATGGATGATAACGTCTTGTCACAGTTTTTCATTTTGCTGCATAAAGATATTATAGATATGTAACAGACATAGACCTACGGGAGACTGTCTGTGTAACAGACACTCAGTCCCTCACCCCAGCGCCTGTTTCAGTTTATTTTACGCACACAGACACACATACCGTTAGATTTCTGTTTTCTGCCTGGTGGGAGACTAGATAACAGGAAAAGGATAACAGATATCTGACCGAATGCCTCGATGAGCTCGCCAGAAAATGAGGTTTCCAGGGACTAGAAAGGGGGGTGAGGCTGAAAACTGGGGTGGAGGGCCCACGAGCCGACGCTGCCGCACCCCCCTGTGCCATGTTCCGGGCCCCGCCTCGAAGTCTGGAGTTTTAGTTCCAACGTGGAAACAGTAGATAAAGATCTGATCTCATTCAAGGCAGGAAGTTAGAGCTGGAAACCCCACTTGGGGCTGGCCCTGTCAGGGTCTGACCCCCAGAAAGGTTAAACCGAAAACTGTCTCCAGCACAGGGATAGGACCTCGAAGCTTGTCTCTCTCTCCAAAAGACTCTGCCCTGTAATTTATAATCACAGTCTTGCCTTAAACAGGCTTTTCTTTTTTTGAGACAGAGTCTCACTCTGTTGTTCTATTTTTGGTAGAGACAGGGTCTCGCTCTTGCTCAGGCTGGTCTCAAACTCCTGAGCTCCAGTGATCCTCCCGCTTCGGCCTCCCGGAGCGCTGGGATTACAGGCGTGAGCCACCGCGCCTGGCCCAAACAGGCTTGAGGTTTGAATTTATACTAACCACATAGTTCAAGAAGCACAGAGGCAAAACAGCAACATAAAAATTTGTTCCAGCTGAATCACTGTAGCACTCCTGAGAGAAACAAATACAAACGTTGGGGAGCACAGCTGTACCCTAAGGCACTCAAGGTCTCCACGGATAAAATGCAGCTGAAGATGAGCTCACAGCAAAATATAAGACATTTGGGGGGAAAGAAACAAATGCTGTCATTCATAGGTAAGGGCCAACAGGTACAGCAAGTAGAAAAATGAAACCCTTCAAAGTAGAACTATGAAACTATCAGAGAGAGGATGGGTAGAGTCAGATAAAAACTAAAATGAGTATGGTTTAAATGATTAAGCACAAAAGAAAGATTGAAAACTAAGGGAATAAGACCGAGGAAAAAATGAGAAGGATTTGAGAAAAGTCAGGTTGAATTTATAGGCCTGAGAAATCTATTCATTGATGATAAAATCCTAAGAGATTAAATGGCAGATAAGATACGGCTAAAGAGAGAATTAGTGAACTGAAAGATTTTGGGGAAATTATTCAGAAGACGGCATAGAATGAGAGAAAGTGACGAAGAGCAATTGTCAGAATCTTTCCAAACTTCATACACACACGTGTACAGTCATAGATATATTTTAAATAGAATTGTATGGAACTTTCACCTCTTCTGCCAAAAAACTTAAGGCATTCTGAATGTATGTCCTTGTCAGTATATGACCATGTTATCACGTGCAGTGGCTCCAGAGAGCCATGTTCCGTGTGGCGTTGCAGTGTCTCGGGGCTTAGAGCACCCGTTTCCGCTGTGGAAATGCGCCGGCGGCACCGTCTGTGGGATTATCCGGCCGGACTCCACCCACATCTTCACCGCTTCCTCCCTCCTCCCCCATCAGCCGTCCTCACCAGAGTGGGAAACTGAGGAATGAGAGGGCGAAGAACAATCTGCTGGGAATGGGTGACACCAGGGTCTGTGCCCAGGCTGCAGGACCCCCAAGGGTCACACTTGCTGCCCCCACCGCGTGCTGTGAGAGGGTCGGGATGGGTGAGCGTGTGCGCACCCGTCAGGCATGTGCTTGGCGTGAGCTTTACATTTCCAACTTTGCCCACTTGACCGTTTTCCTGGGAGACTTCCTGGGTCAGAGGGTTTTGATACAAGCTACAAAGATTCTCCAAAAATGTAAAGCCAGTTTCATCTCCCACCTGCAGCTTGTGTGATTTGTCCACTTAATTTGTGTGGCACTTTGTTTAGGTCGAGCCGTTTTTTCATTGCCAACGATTTTCTCCTGTGTGGAAAGCATGGCACGTAGGAAACCTTGGCTTTCTTGTCCTGCTGTTGACTCTTTCAGGACGCGCTGCAGGAGATGTACAATCAGAAGGGCGTGTTCCCAGGGGCACAGTTTAAACCTTCCAGGAGGCCATGGACCCTCCTGAACTTCCTCTGCTGGGCTACCGTCCTCCTGTCCCCTCTCTTCAGTTTCGTCCTGGGCGTCTTTGCGAGTGGCTCTCCTCTCCTGATCCTGGCCTTCCTGGGGTTTGTGGGAGCAGGTAATGGACACCAGTGTTAGCAGCCCGCAGTGTCGGGGTCTCCTGCCAGCCATGGGCTCAGGATGGGACAGCTCCTCATGGCAGTGATCACAGACCTCGGGGGAGCCGGGATCCAGCCCAAGCCTGTGGCCTCGGAGCCTGGGCTGCTGCCACTGAGCTGCAGGGTCATCTCCTTAGAGAGCCAGGCGGCTGCCCGTCTGTACTGCAGCCCTGCCAGCCACACAGGATGCTGCTGAGGGGGTCCTGAGTCCCTCCGTCTGCATGTGGGCTCTTAGGAGGCTGGGCTGGGATGGCCACTCGGAAGGTTTATCTCCGACATTGTCACTACCCAGCACCCACCTACCTGTTAGTCCTCGGCCATGTCCCTGTGTGCCTAGCTCTGAGCACAGTGCCGGCGGGCACCTGCCAGGACTCGTGAGCTGGCTGGGGGCAGAGAGTGAACGCCCTGTCTGTCCCTGCAGTGAACATGGTCACCCTTCCGTCCCTTAAGTGGTGGACAGCAAGTCCACATTCAGTGCCCCGCAGCGGTGCGCAGCCCCTCCCCTGCTCCTGCCCGCCCCCTGCCAGGAGCTGGGTGGGAGGGTCCAAGAGGCAGTGACTGCCATCGTCCTCTCCTGTTGAACGACACATTGGCTTGGGTCCACCCATGAAAGGCAAGATGTGACCTGGTTACCTCTGTTCCGCCTATCCCTCCCAGCCCCCTGTCGAGTGTTGCAGGGCCAGTCTGTGAGGGTGCTCCGCAGGCCTCCTGCCCAGACAGTCGAGAGCCAGAGACGGGCAGGTGGGGCACGGTACCAATGTCCACCTGCCTCTGACCCAGTGGGTGGAGAACGCGGCATGTGCGCTGCAGCCCCCA
This sequence comes from Lepilemur ruficaudatus, assembly GCA_963574885.1. Lineage (NCBI taxonomy): Eukaryota > Metazoa > Chordata > Mammalia > Primates > Lepilemuridae > Lepilemur > Lepilemur ruficaudatus. The sequence continues at coordinate 8,048 of CAUYRT010085912.1, read as the reverse complement.
GGCCTGCCCGGGAACGCCACGGCCGACGGCTGTGCCCGCAGCGGTGCCACCACGCAGGGCGCCGGGGGCGGAGGAAGGGACCCTCCCGTAAGGCTTCCACAGCGAGGTGGCTGAGTGGCCCCTCTGACCTCTTCTCTCTTTCTCCTGTTTTGAAGCTTCCTTTGGAGTTCGCAGACTGATAGGAGTAACCGAGATAGAAAAGGGCTCCAGCTACGGAAACCAAGAACTTAAGAAAAAGGAATAATTAATGGCTGTGACTGAACACACACAACCTGACGGTGGTATCCTATTAACTCGATTAAAAACAGAACACACACAGAGCAGAGGACAAAAGACACTTAGAGACTATTTTTCTTATTAACTGGTGACTAATATTAACAAATAAAACTTGAGCCAAGAGTGAGAGGTCGGAAGGCCGCCCGCCAAGACGCTAGCCCCCCGCGAGGGCCCGGCCTCTCCGAGCAAGAGTCCCTCAAGAACTCTGCTTCCAAGAAGAGCCTTTGGCTGCTTTCTCTCCTGAAACCTAGATCGAGTTTTTTGGTTTTTATCAGTTGTTTTGGGAACTTAACCTGGCCCCTCACCTCTTCCCCTGCACCCCAAAAAACTGTCTCTTCATGAATTTCCGCCATCCTCGTGGGAATGGACTGACTGGGTCCCGGTCGCCCCGAGAGCTCGCTCGGCCGCTCTGCTTGGCTGCACTTGGCTTCTAGACCCTGGGGCCGCGGCGCTCTCCTCGTGATAAGCACACGCCGAATGTAGCAGGTGGATCCACAGCAAACCCCGCTCTCGCCTCCGCCCCGCGTGAGCCGAGGGCGAGCCCGTTCCATTTCTCTGGCACTGTCTGCCCCGTGCTGTCTGGCCCTGTGTGCACACACCTTGCATCTGTTTTTAACACGAGTGGCCCCTGAGGACTCGGCGGAGCGCAGAGTTCTCCAGGTACAGCCCCTCTGTCGCCGGCCCCCTTCACGGGCAGCGGGCCCCAGTGCCCCTCGCTGGGTGCCGGGGAGGGAGGGCGGCGCTGGGCCACGCCCAGCAGACCAGGAGCCCTGCAGCCCGCAGGACTCTCTGGAGTGCTTTTTAAGACGTGACATCACCGTTAAATCTCTTTCTTTTAAAGGTGGTTGGAGACTGTTAATGCTGAGCTTGCTGGCTTTTAGAGATTTTATTTTTGCTAGCTGTTCTCTTGTTGGGTCTCAACTTCCTGCTGGAAACTAGAGGTGGGTCTCCCCGCCCCCAGCCATGCACTGTGTCCCTGGGGAGGACTGGCCTCTGTCCAGGCAGGTGCCATCGCTAGCCCGCCCACCCCCACGAGTGCCCAGCTCCCCGGCCACAGCGCCGTCTCCGAGTGTCCTGACAGAGAAGGAGGTGTCCTCATAGCCACACAGCAGCCCCTGTGTGTGTCCCCAGCCCCAGCGGAAGAAGTCTCTTCCCAAGGCACATTAATGCCTAGTTCGGCCTGGGATGGAAGCTTCTGGGCCCACGGGCGGCCCAGCCCCTCCCTCGGCCTGGCTAGGTCATAACGCCATCGCCCACCTGCATCTGGCTTTTTCCTAAACTTGCAACTTGCTTGTTTAAAGTCACACTCCCCCAGTTTTTTAGCAAGGGGGAAGAAATGGATGTTTTCTCTGCTATATTGTAACCAGCATTCTGAATAGAGGTAGGTTGAGGTTTTGAGGAAAAAAACAGAGGAAAGAAGCATGGGAAAAAGTCTAAACTGAATAGAGAGAATGATTATACCTCCGCCCTGCGTGGGGAGGATTTGTCAAGACAGCGTATTTTCCTTCTAGAAGGAAGACACTACTGGGCTCTGTCTGGGGCCACACCAAGGGGCGTGGCCTGGTCCCAAGAGACGAGAGACGGGGAATGGACACAGCGCCTGGGGCGGGAAGGGGCGTGCCCGCGAGATAAAATGAAACACACGGGACCGCTTTGGTTCGGGGTGTGCTTCCCTCTGTCTGCAGGCTCACCCCCGCTCTGCCCTGCCGTCCACCGCGCCGCGCGGGCCGGGTGTGCTCCCTGCAGAGCCAGCTCTGCTGCCACAGAGTTTCCGGGGTTTTCTCCTGTCACACGCTGCTCCTCTGTTTTTACCTGTGTTTTAAATCTGTCCTTCACTAATTCACTAACACCTAAAAGGTCTTAAAGGAGAAACACTGAAAGGTACTACCGTGCACACACAGCCCTGGGAACCGCAGATGAGCTCTTCTGCGTGCGATTCCTAGTCCTGCTCCCTCCCTCCGGAACTAACCTGCGGTGGTGAGTTCTGCGCCAGCGGCGAAGGCGCTGCGAGGAGTCCTAGGTGGGAATGGCGTTGAGGCCACAAGCACAAGTTTCAATCGCCCCCGATTTCCTTCTGGTCTGAAAGCGTAGCTTGTGTGTCTGAATACCAAGCCTTTGAGAGCAATAAAAACTACACCATGAATGTTTTGGGTTTTTTTTTTTTTTTGAGGGGGTGGATTTTGCTTTTCATCTCCTTTAGAAGGAAAGGAGGAGGAGAGCTGCTTTAACTTTTTAAATTAAATCAATAAATCCCAGAATAGCGCTTTTTCAATTTTGCCTTTACACCCGACTACTGGGCTTCATTCATTGCCGCTGTGACGTCCAAGTTCAAGCCGAATGTTGGGGCTGAAGTGAACTCGTGGCCCCCAGCCAGTCTGTGCTGGCCATGGGGGGTTGGGGGACTTCTTGGGCCAGGTTGCCCCTCGGAAACCAGGCCTGGCATGGGCTCTTCCGAGGTCACCGCCTGGCATGTCTCTCAGCTCCGCTGGGGCCGTGGGGTCTCCTGCCCATTCTCCCAGGGGCCCTGTAGCGTCTTCATCATCTCCCCACTCGTGTGTCCTGGCCGTGGAGTTTGGTGGTGGACCCTGCCCAGAGCCGGCTCCTGAACAGACCCCTCTAACACTACGCTGAGCTGGGGAGGGGCTCACAGTTCTTTCGGCCCCCTCTGGGGAGTTCCAGAGGCTTCTAAGATGTTTGTGGCCTTTCACGGTGCCTTTATGGAGCTACCAGCATCTGTGGACCTTCTGGCTTCTCTCTGGGGTCCTTCCGTGACAGTCCCCACCGAACGCAGGTGGGCGGACGCTGGGGAAGGGCACGGTCTGTCCGCGGGGACAGCGCTGCGCAGGTTGGGAAACCCCGTTCCCTCCAGACTGAGGGCTTGACGCCTGGAAACGGCTACTCACGGGTAAGACTTTGGACCCAGAGAAATGACATTGCCCAGTACTTGGTGGCAGGTACCAGATGCACAGCCCTGCTTGAGGTGCTTTAAGGCCCCTGTCCTCAAGAAGCACAGAGTGTGGTTGGAGAGATGAGCTCCGCATATATAAACCACTAAATAACACGAACAGCAGCGTAGGCAGCACTTTCTTGTAAAAAAATAATGCAGGTAACGCCGCTGACCAACTTCGTCTCCCTCTCCCTCGTCTGCCCCGTGCCTCCCCTTCTGTGCACACGGCGTGAGGCTCTGTCCTCACACCACGCTAGTCGAGGCGTCACTGAGCATTGAGGTGCCTCTGAAGAAAAGTCAGAGAGTGGCCCCAGCCATGTGTCCCACTGACATGCAATTCAGGAGCTGTGAGTGGCTGTCCACGCCTGTCGTGACTGCCAGTCTTTGTCAGATTTGGGGTGAAGAATTACTTTTCTGCATGCTTTATCCCTGCCCGACACTTTTAGGACAAGCCAAATAGAATCTTTTCGGCCCTGCTGACTTTCATCTGAGTCGTCGACCCCCGCATACCCGTGCTGCAGACTTCCCACCAGTAGCCGCCGCACGCAGCCCCGGCATGCAACGCCCAGTGCCCCTGGTGTGACGTGGCTTCCAACCCTCTGAGGTGTGACCAGGCTCAGGGCTAACGCTCAGGCCTGACATGCCTGCCTTCTTTCTGGGAATGGCACATCCCCGGCTCGAGTGCCTGTCCCTTTCTCTGGCCAAACCCGAAGGCAGCCCCTCCAGAGCACCTCAGGCCTGGGCACGGGCCCGGCCACACCAGGGGCTCAGCTCTGGGCTTGTCCCATCACCCTGCCACAGGCTGCCAGGGTAGGTGTGGACATGCCCACTCCATGTTCTTGCATGTCAAGGCCAGGACGCAAAAACACAGGGACAGTTTTTGGGTGAAAGATGTCACACTGCAATCTGCGTGAGTGGGGTGGACACATGAGTTAAGTTTTATCACAAGTATTTGCTGCTTGTTAATTCAGGGAAAATGGTGGCATTCACACCAACTGCTCGGGAGATACAGCGACAAGAACACTTTTAGGAAGAGACATTGGCATCGGCCGGCCCAGGCAGCAGCAGCGTATATGGTTTTCAAGGATCATTGAATTGTCTTAAAGTTTTAAGCTTTGTAATGACAAGTTTACCTGGAGTTTCTCATTAACTTTTCAGTTTCTTTTCGTTGCAAAAGTATTTGGACAGAAGTCGAACTGTGAATGAGATACTGAAATGCACTAAATTGTATTAAATTAAACTGGAGTTACTTGATACGATGAAGAAATGCATCTGATCTACTTGTATTTATTGTCTCGGAACTGTACGTTGTGACAATCAAATGTTACTTGCCTAAATGCCAGGAAATCCAGCTGGCTCCCTAATCACAAAGACCGCCAGCAAGTACTGTAACTAAATGAAAATCTCTCTGGAAAAACCACACACACCATTGACTCAAGTGCATGTGACAGACATCGGGGTTCTTTTCCTGTTGTTGAAAAGTCGCCACACTCCCTGTCGGGCCTGCTTCGAAGGGATACATTGTATACAGGGTGCAAACGTATTATTATACGGATGTTTCCTTTTGTACATTTCATTTTTACAAGTTTTGCTACTCACAGCTTTCTGTAGCGGAGGATAGAGGCGTTTTTGGTCTATATAGCAGCTTGTCAGGGGTGGGGGTGTCTAGACTTTAAAGGCCCGCGTCCTAAGGACTGGCTGTGTTTGCCATGCTATGCAAGGATCTGTGTACTCGGCAGGTGAGCCCGCCCGCGGGTGGGTGGCGCCGTGTGGCGGCGTCTCCCCGGGGAAGTGCTGCAGGCGTGGTGCTTGTTTATTTCGGTTGCTGCCGTGAGAGAGAGGGGTGCACTATCCACAATACAAGAGAATGTGACTCTCTGCCGCCTCCTGTTTCTTTGTGTCTAGTCTTCACAGATTTTTCCAAGGGGACACAAGGGCCACCAGGCACCACTGTCCCTTGAGGTCACCCACCTGCACGGCCCCTCCCCCGAGCACTGGCTGTTGGCTCGAGGCTGTCTTGCTGGTGGCCTTGTCGAGTCGCCCATCCCATGGGAGTTGCTTTCTGGAAGGGGGATTGAGAAGGAGCCAGACCGTGTGGCTTGAGGGGATCAGCTGGGACCTAACATAAGCGAAATGCCCGACCTCGGGTCCTGGGAGGTGGGAAGGCCAGATGCCGTCTGGGATTCTGGGAAGTCCCGCATCCATATGCATCCTAGATTCAGACAGCGTTTTGCATGACGTTATGCTGTTTTCTCAGAAGACAGAGGCAGGCCGGGCGCGGTGGCTCACGCCTGTAATCCTAGCACTCTGGGAGGCCAAGGCGGGTGTATAACTCAAGGTCAGGAGTTCAAGACCAGCCTGAGCAAGAGCAAGACCTCGTCTCTACTATAAATAGAAAGAAATTAATTGGACAACTAAAAATATATGTAAAAAATTAGCCCGGCATGGTGGCGCATGCCTGTAGTCCCAGCTACTCGGGAGGCTGAGGCAGAAGGATCGCTTGAGACCAGGAGTTTGAGGTTGCTGTGAGCTAGGCTGACGCCACGGCACTCTACAGCCCGGGCAACAGAGTGAGACTCTGTCTCAAAAAAAAAAAAAGACAGAGGCAAAGTGCCCTGGAACCACTTGGTATCTGGGGACGGCGCAGGTGGGTCAGGCCTTGTCTTGCACAGGCCGTGAGGGGTGGCCATGGCAGACACCTGCGGGCTCCCTCACCCTGAGTGTCACTCACAGATGTCTGGGGCACCCCGGAGTCGGGCCAAGGTTAGCTCTGAGGCCCAGGTCCCACCTCTGCCTTTGCTCTACCAGGGAAACTCAGTATGTAGGAGCCAGCCCCTGGCCACCTTACATTCTGGGACACACATGTACACATACGTGCACACAGCACTTGTACGTGAACATTTGTATGCATGTGGGCACACATGCACACACACAGGTGTACACGCACATGCACGTCCCCAACAGTAAGGGGGAAGCTTGGGTGGTCCTGCAAGAGCAACCCTGTTAGGAAATGGGCTTTTCGAATCGTCCTGTGCTCACGTCTCCTCCTAACACAGTGCCCGAGAACCTGGGAGCGTCCGGGTAGCCGGTATGGCAGTGGCATTCACGGAACGAGCAGCTGCTCAAAGGCTCAGGAACTCTGTGAAGAAACCAAATGGTCCCGCGACATCTCAGAGGAAGTCGGCGATGTTACCAGGCCTTTGCTTTGCTGCTAGACATGAGCTCTTCATCTGCACGTGGCCTGCACCTGGGGGGGTGGGGCCGGTGCCAAACGTCCTGCCTGTGGCCAGAGGGGCCGCTGCACACAGAGACACGCGTGTGCAGATGCTCTCCCTGCAGCTGGGGACGGGGCAGGCACCAGTCCCGGGAGGACAGGGCTGTGAGGGCTCAGAGTGGCCTCTGCTGCTCCCTGCAGGTGGTCTTGGCCTCACGACACTTGCCAGGGTGGAGTCGCTCTGCAGTCTTAGAATCTCAGGGACGGAAAAACCATAAAGCTCATTCTGTGCAGATGCCCGTCACACACTTGAATCCCCTCAGAGCAGCCGCTTGGCTTCCGCTTGATCTCACCCGAGTCCTGGGAACTTGCCAACGTCCAAAACGGTTCCTCCTCCTAGGGACAGCTGGCGAGGGAGCAGAAGCGTGTTTCCGTGGGACAGTGCGGTATAGGGAGAGGGTTTGGATTCTGGGGTCTGGAGGCCTCTAGGTTAAGATCCCAAACCTACCCCTTAGTACCTGTATGGCCCAGGCGAGGTACTGAGCCCTGGGCCCCTTGGTTTCCTCATTTGTAAAATGGGTTATTAGGAGGACCAGAGTGTGTCAAGAGCTCAGGACATGCAGGCTGACAGGGGCCACTGTCCCTTGCACACCTGCAGGTATCTGGAGACACAGCGTCCTGTCCTCGACTCTGCCTGGGCCAGCCTGGAGCGGCCCCGGGACAGGGCGGGACTGTGATGACGTGCTTTCTGTCACCTTGTAACATCCCACAAGCCCCCAGCAGCAGCTCCTCCTCCCTGTTCCTCATCTTTCTCTGTCACTTTTAAACCCCTTTGTTGAATTTGGCATATTCTGCAGGTCCAGTTACTTTGTCCTCTAGCGCGGTCTTTGGTGCACGCCACCTGTGTGCCGGTCCGTGCTGTCCTGCCAGGGCTGCTTTTGGACAGAGCTGAGAGCATGGGGCCTGGTGAGCTGGCCACCGCCCATGCCCACCAGCCACAGCAGGACTCTGCCCACCGGAGCAGGGCATCTGAAGCCGGAGGCTCTGGGCTCTGGGCTCCAGCTCCTCGGAGGATCCGAGGCTTCCGGAACATAATTTCCCCTCAAACTGTTTGAAAATGGATCACTTTCTCTTAAAAAAAATTTTGACTATGGGCTGGGTGTGGTGGCTCACCCCTGTAATGCTAGCACTCTGAGGCGAGAGGATCACTCAAGGTCAGGAGTTCGAGACCAGCCTGAGCAAGAGTGAGACCCATCTCTACTAAAAATAGAAAGAAATTAGCTGGACAACTAAAAAAGGTATGTATATATATATATATATATATATATATGTAAATTAGCCGGGCATGGTGGCGCATGCCTGTAGTCCCAGCTACTCGGGAGGCTGAGGCAGGAGGATCGCTTAAGCCCAGGAGTTTGAGGTTACTGTGAGCTAGGCTGACGCCACGGCACTCTAGCCCAGGCAACAGATTGAGACTCTGTCTCAAAAAAAAAAAAAAAGATTTCAAGACCAGCCCTGGCAATAATGAAGCCTTCATCTCTACAAAACATAAAAAAATTAGTCCAGCGTGGTGGTGCATGCCTGTAGTCCAGCTACTCAGGAGGCTGAGGT
>CAUYRT010085911.1:0-11811 GCA_963574885.1 Lepilemur ruficaudatus | reverse complement strand
AAACTCCTGGGCTCAAGCAATCCTTCTGCCTCAGCCTCCCGAGTAGCTGGGACTACAGGCATGCGCCACCATGCCTGGCTAATATTTTCTATATATTTTTAGTTGTCCAATTAATTTCTTTCTATTTTTAGTAGAGACGGGGTCTCGCTCTTGCTCAGGCTGGTTTCGAACTCCTGACCTTGAGCAATCCGCTCGCCTCGGCCTCCCAGAGTGTTAGGATTACAGGCGTGAGTCACCGCGCCCGGCCATTAGCCTATTTTTAAGGAAGAAAACTGTCTTAACATAGTTTAGGCTGTTTCATTATCTGACAATTGCACTTTTGCAAATGGAAACTTCTAAAGAGTTGTAAACATCGTTTATACTCTAGAGGACTCAAAAGTTCATTGTCACCTCTCTGATATCACTGCAAATAAATTTTCACTCACTTATGTCTGTAGTAAGATTTAGCTTCCAAATTGTCTCTGATTTTTAAATAATCATTTGTCAAACACTTGCTGTTCTCACTAGTTTGTCTCAAGTTCTTTGCTCCGTATCTGGAGGTAGGAGTAAGAGTCCCACCTTCCCTGGATAAATTTCCTTTCTTAGGAGGGGGACACCCTGCCAGCAATTGCTATTGTGTAACCATCAGTGAAATAGATAGATGAGTGTACAAAAAGGGAAGTGTTTTTTGTGGTGTGGCAAAGGTATCCTGGAAGGTAGATGGGGTCCAGCTTGCTGGAACAAGGAGGAACGAAAAGGCATTCCAGGCAGAGAGCAGCAAGGAGGAGGCAGAAAAGTGCCATGATCAAATAACGTATAGAATAAACTTAATAAAATTTTAAAATGAGTGACAAAAAAAAATTATTGGATTTTTTCCTCCCCCTCCACCAGATTATAAAAGAATTCCTGAGCTCAGGTGTCTCTAAGAAGTTAAGAAGAAGCCTCATTCTTGGTCCCTGGGGGTCACTGCCATTGTGAGCTACCTGTGCTACACAATGCCACTGTCAACATCACTCCTCCCCCATGCTCCAGGATGTCAGGCACTTCTGTTTTGAGGAGTCTTCAAAGGTGCCCTTTACAGCTCTCTTCTCTACTAGCCACAAAGGAACCCTTCTGCAGGCTTCAAGGCTACCGTCTGCGGTATAGAGTCTGCACGAGCATCTCGGAAGCATACCCCATCCCTCGTGCTGTGGGTAAGCTGGGATCAGGTCACTGCTACTCACAGAGTCTCCTCCTCCTCGGTTCCTTCAATCACAAGGAATCAGAGTCTCCCAAGTACGGTATCAGCTTGTCCCACTTTGCCCAATACTTTCCTGGTTTTAATCCTGAAAGTCCTGTATTTTAGGAGACCTCTCAGTGCTGGGAAAACTTGGATAGTTTGTCACCCAAATACCAAGAGTACATTGAGGAATCGGTTCTCTTTTAACATTCTTTGAGAGATGTAAGTAGAGATTGGAATTACATATAATTACTTTTTGGTCCTTAAAGCATGTGTCTTTGGATGGGACACCACGCAGAGACTGAGCCGTGCATGGAAAGGAGCCTTATTTGGGTTACAGTCCACACTGTCACTCTCCACTGAATGCTCCCCACTTCAGCTCTCGTCCATTCATTCTCCAAAATCCAGATCACCTCCCACCTTGCACTGGAATCCTGCCTTGAACACCCCAATCTGAAGAAATTGCTCCCCACCTCTGAATTTTTCTGGAAAGTAGTTTCCTTGCATTTTATTTGTCACTGAATCACATATAGTCTTGTGATATCCTGTGATACTCCTACTGATAGAATAAGCCAACATTTACATGCTTTATTACTATTTAACTTTCACCCTGTCCACATCTTATCTTGAGGGAAAAAATTCCTTGACAAAAAGAAAGCGTCATATTTTCATCTACCTTTAAGTCAGACAGAGTTTTACACACAGTGATTGCTGAGTTTCTATGTGTTTGGTTGATTTGGCTTAGGTTTCTCATCATTTTCTGTGATTCTTTGTAGGGAAGCACTTTGAAGACAGCTGGTGCTCGACCACAGAATCATTTGGAATACTAATTAAAAGTGAAAATTCACAGCTGTACCCCAGATATCCTAAACATAAAGTCTGAGAACTCTGTTGCAGTGGAGTGATTTTAGAGTTTTAGCCTGAAATATCTGGATTCTAATCCAAACTACCATTGACCATCTGCATAACCGGGAGCTTGTTAGTCTAAGCCTTATTTTGCTATCTGAAAGATAATAAAACAAAACCTCATATTGTTGCGAGGATTAATATTATAACCCGAGTAAAGAGCTTAACACAGTACTTGGAAAATTACAGGGAATCACTATATATTACTCATATAACCCATGGACAAATTTCTCCTTCATGTGAGCAGCACTGCGTTTCCAGGTAGTCCTATACTAAATGAGATTTAAATACTCTTTTCCTGGGATCACTAAGGCCCAGGTGGTCTCCATAGATCTTTCTGAGACACCTCACCAAAGAGCAATTTATTAGAACAGCAAGATCTGCGCTTTCTTTGTTGGCTTTTTTCAGCATCTGCCCTATGGTACTTGGACTTTTTAAAGGAAAAAAAAAAGGGAAATTGAAACTCCTAGTCAACAGGAATCGCCAAATAAAAGGAAATTGTACTTCAAACACTGAACAATTGCAGACACAGAGAACGAGAGTACTTAGCTATTAGCATGTCAGAAAAAAAATTTAAAAGATCAAGTCTAACACAGAATATAGCCTAAGAGATCAATCAATGAGAAACAAAAAAAACCAAGGAAAGGAAGAAAGAGGAGGAGGAGGAGGAGGAGGAGGAGGAGGATTAGGATTCAGATGAGAATCAGAAAACATCCTGGGTAAGGGTTTCCCCACCGATGTGTTAAGAATGGCATCTGTAATTAACACCAGAGCTACACTTTAAGCACATTTGTACATTATACATTGCTTGCTGTATATATTTTTACAGAGAACTGTAATTGTTAACTGTCAATACATTTTCCTAAATCATTCCATCACATAGAGCACTTTATCTTCTTGTTGTTATAAAGACCTTTAGCTGACATACTTTCTAGAAAACATACTATGCATGTCTTTATTATTAGTTCTTCTCACATTGCTACTTATATAGAGAGCCGCCTCCTCTGCTCAACTTGGGAAACTCTAGAAGGCAAAGTTTCATTCATATTTGTGCCCCTAGAACTCAGCACAGACTTTGGCATGTAGTAGGTACTCGACAGTGTTATTGTATTGGGTTTACTTGAGTTGAAAAAGATATCGGACTATTACAGTCACTCTCCTAGTCGCCAGGGTGGACAGATAGAGGGGTGATCTCATTTGCAGCTGAGGACCTGAGTGGTCGCCCCTTTCAGAAGATGCCAGAAAAAGACCAAAGAGAGATCAACAAAGTTCACTAAAGATAGATATAAGTCCTTTGTGTAATTGTGTGATTCAGGAACTCTTAGAACCTACACTCTGAGGCTGAAATAAAAATTAGATGACCTTTAGTGGCTGTAAGTTCGCAGCATGTAGCCTCCCCATCAGCTAATTTCTTGAACACTGCCTCTTCATCCATTATTTAAAAAGCCATAGAACTGAAATTCTTGTGGCTTCCAGAGCAAATCTGTGCCTCTTACTAGTTTTGCAACTCTGGACAAGTTTGGTAATGTTTCTGAGTCTCGGCTGCCTCACCTGCCAAGACACTATACTTGTACCTACTCATGGAGTTATTGTCAGAACCAAATAACATAACAAAGGTGAAGATTTTAGAAAAAAATCCTGGCCCATGGTAAGCATTCAATGAAAAGAAGAAGGAGGAGGAGGATAAGGAGGAGGAGGAAGGGGAAGGAGAAGGGGAAGGGGAAGGAGCGTAGTGGCCAGAAGGTTAAATGAGGCAGTTTTTGTATATCACCCTGCTCAGCTCTGGCATATAGCAGATTCTCAATAAATGGTAGTTTCCTTCCACTGACAGTGTGTACTCGGTGAAGTATTGCTGAAATGCTGAATCCCTCAATCAATCAATAGATGAATTCATGAATATTTGACTCGGTCTTAAACAGTTCTATTTAAGACAGTTTTCTGAGTAAGCAAGTGTAGGATCCTTTTCCCCCCCTGGTGTCACCCAGCCTGTCCTTTGGTTCTTCAGTGATCCTTTAACCTTCTACGTGAAACCTTCTGATTGAAGATTTCCAGTGTTTTCTCTTCAAACCTCCCTAAAAGCGTTTCTTTGTGACACTTTGGGTTATGAAGTCAATAAGTGATGCTGATATCTTGCATTTCCAGGTGCTCAGAAGATTCTCTGAACAGAGCGTCAGCCCCTCCTCCAGGTTCAGGAGGACTCCAGCGTCACAGAGTGGGGGCAGACATTCAGGAGTCAGGCCACGCACTTGATGACGCTCCAAGTGAGCTGAGAGGAATGGACAATCTTTGAGACTGGACATAGGCCCTGCAAATGATGCTCAGAAAACAAGCCTGGAGATGGAGGTGGCCCCATTCTGCCCAAATTCGGCCTGTAAGGAAAGCCCCCATCCCCACCCCACCCAACCTCCTGCCTGCCTTTCTTCTTTCCGGTATTCGATGAATATTTACTTGCTCTGTGCTTGGCCCTCAGGATACAGCAGTGACAAGATATCGTTTCTGTCCTCATGCAGACCCCTATTCTAGGTGTGCCCATGTCACCAAATCAAACTTATCTGTCACTACCTGTAACCTCAGTACTGTGCTCTGAGCAGGTGATACTCAGCTCGCTTTCATGCCTTTATGCCTTTTAAAAAATCATTTTATTTAGAAATAATTTCAGATTGACAAAAATGCTATAAAAATATTACAAATAATTGATTCATAGTTTTCGCTCAGATCCCCCAAATTTTAAAATTTTACCACCTTGACTTTATCATCCTCCCCGTGTCTATCTATACATACATGTATTCTAAAGCGTTTGGAAGACATGCAGACATGAGGCCTCTTTTATGTCAAAATACTTCTGTATGGACTTCAGCCAAGCAACGACATTCTGTTATACAGTCACATTACAAGTCTCAAAACAGCAAACTAATGTTAATGGAGTGTTATTATCTAATTCACAGACCTTAATCAAATTATACCAGCTGTCCTACTGCTAGTGTTCTTTGCAGAAGAAAAGAATTCTGATCCAGAATCGAATCTGGAGCCCCTCGGTGCTTTTTAGCTGTGCCTTTTCAGTCTCCTTTACTCTGACAGAGTTCCTCAGCCTTCCCTTGTCTCCAGTAACCGCCACGACTTTGAATGTGCAGGCCAGTGTTGCAGACAGTCCCTCAGTGTAGGTTCGTCTCGTTCCTTATGATTTGGTTCGAGTTGCGCATTTTTGGTAAAACAGCACAGAATGACACTGTGCTGTCCGTGCATTGTGTCAGGAGGCAGGTGGTAACCGCCTGCCCCAGAATGGATGATGTTAACTTTGATCACCTGGTTAAGGTAACGCCCGTTACCTTTCTCCACTGCAAAAGCACTATTTTCCCTTTTGTACTTTATAAGTGCTTTGGGAAGAGGTACTCTGAGACTATGTAGATATTATGTTTCTCATCAAAATTTCACTCAGTAAATTTAGCACCCTTTGATGATTTTTGCCTGAAAGAAATATTACCGTATGTAGTTGGCAAATGGTAATTTTCTGATTTCATCATTCTCTCTTTATTTTTTAGCTGGAATTCTACTGTAAGAAAGAGCTTTCCCTTCTCCATTATTTATGTATACAGCGGTTCCTCGGATGACGTCATTTTGTTCGATGTCCTTTCATTATAACATTGATGAGAGAAAAAAAATCGATTCCCGGCCAGAGCCCCTGTCTGTGTGGAGTTAGCACGTCCCCCCATGTCTGCGTGGGTTCTCCCCGGCTACCCCAGTTTCCTCCCATGCTGCAGAGATGTGAAAATGAGATTAGTTGCCGTGTCTAAGCAGTCACTGAGTGAGTTGGGGTGGCGTCCGGGCCAGCGTTGGTGCCTGCCTTGTGCCCTGACCTCTAGGATAGGCTCTGGCCACCCTCACCCTGAGCTGGAATGATTGGGTAAATAATTATCTGACTTGTTTTTATTCATCTTTTTAAATGTATGGATAGCTTACATTTATTTCAATGTTTAATTTTAGAAGTGTTTGGGGTTTTTATTTAGAAGTTTGGTGACGTTTTTGTGACCAGAAAGATGCCATAGGAACTTAACTCTTGTTTGTATCAATTAGCCTAGGGTAAAATTCATTTTGTCCTATGTCATTTCACTTAAGGTTGCAGTATCAAGAACCTATTGATGACATTAAGTGAGCACTTCACGTGTATGTACATGTGCATGAATTTATGTATACCAATGTATGTATTTCTTCTTACTGCTGTAATAAATTACCACAAAGATAGTAGCTTGAAACAACACAAATATATTATCTTAAAGTTCCGGAAGTCAAAAGTACAAAATGGGTCTTGTGGAGCTCACATCAAGGTGTCAGCGGGCCTAGGGGAAGACCCATTCCCGGCCTTTGCAGCTCCCACAGGCTGGCCATGTTCCTAGGCTCATGGCCCCTTCCCAGCAATGACGCCACGCTCTGCCTCCGTCCTCACTCCTCCTTCTCTGCCTCTCCTGCCTCCCTGTTCAGTTATAAGGATCCTTGTGATTACACTGGGCACAACAGCATAGCCCAGGGCAATCAAAACCCTTAATCACATCTGCAAAGTCCCTTTTGCCGCGTAACATATGAAGGCAACTTACCCGCAAGTCCAAGGACTGGCAACGTGGACATCCTTGGGGACCATTATTCTGCCTATCACAGTCAGTAGGGACTCATGGATTCTTATTTGAGTCAGTGAATTATCATCTGTTACAGTATTGATTTGGCCTCTCAAATTGTCCAAGATGTGGTCAGTGGGCACTCCTTTAATTTGGCCCCTGCTCTTGTGTCCGTTTGATCTGTCCCCATCATTCTTTGAACACTTCCATGACTTTTGGCACAAGGTGTTCTAGATTCAACTTGTACTTTCCCTGCCCAGACCTGTAATAAGCCAGTTCCTGAGACATTCTGCTTTCTTACATTGGAGATTAATATCTGGAAGCTAAAATTTGGATATTTGGTGTGCTCATTGCTTCAGGGCTCTCTCATTGGACCAAGCTGGGAAATACACACACACACACACACACACATATTAATATGTATATACACACATACACACATGCACGCACCTCCACTAATCGGCCTGTTTCTATGTGTATCTATATATGTTAAACATCATGAGTTGATGCTGGTACCGCCAATTCCACTCCGACACCACAGAGTTTATTGTAACCTTCTCCATATCCATATGTGTAACTCCCTTCTCCGACGTTGCAAACTCTAGCTCTCATTATCCACAGTATATTTTACACCTTCGCTCAGCCCTAAAAACATTTAGAGTCACTTTAGAATTGCGAGTCCATATGCCTGTAAACAGATCTACTAACACCAATTCACTGTTCGTGTACAGTTGTTTTTGTCTGTAAAATGTGGGTATACAGTCAAAATATGACACTCAAAAGTTACCTGGGTTAATTCTCCCTCTCTGCCTTCAGGGTCATTATGTCTCCGTGCTGCTTTAATCTTTTTTCCCCCAACCGGAATGACCACTTCACTTTACCAAGCAAATGTTCATCAAAAACTACAAATCAATTGGAAAGCCTTCCTGCTGGAGTCGGCCCGTGTGATAGCCCCCTTATAGCAATTTCTATTTTATCTTAAATTGTTTTCTTTTCTCTGGGTTCCTCCAATAAGAATGAATGTAACATAAGGGCGTGAGGGTGACCTCTCACCAGTCCAATCTTCCATGGGGCCTTCCAGATAAGGCACATAAATCTTTGCAGAATCAATGAAAACAGCCCTCTGGTTAGAGAAAAGTGGCAAAGATGGTTAAAGGGATGAGAAAAAAAGAAGCTGAAGCAACACAATCATGTTACTTATAATTCTACCATTTGGGGTTTTCCCAATGACAGTAATATTTTATTGATGTGTCTGTAATGTCTAGGATTTCTATTTGAGTTTCACAACATTCATCGAGCATAAGGAGGTGGGTATTACCATTCCCATCTTATAAAAGAGGAAATGGCAGTTCAAGTGGATTAAATAACTGGCTGGAACACCCTGCTTACTGTGTGGTCAGGACCAGAAAAGGAATCGCCTGTAGAAAATTTTTTTTTTAATTTAAAAAATTCCATTGCCAAGGCACAGGACTACTTTAACAAATCAAATGATTCAGAGGTGCACAAATAACAGTTGATAGTCTCCCCATCCTCTCCCCACGTGCCACCAATGTTGACAGTGTGACATGTATCTTTCCACACCTTTATCTTTCAAAAAAGTGTAGGGTCTTAAGAACCCCATGAACTCCAAGATTCCAGGAGTAAAGGACTATATGAGATGAGGGAACTAGAAAGTAAATTCAATCCACGACACCAGTGCAAGGCTCTGAGGCCCTGACTGCCTTCCTGACCTCTGCATGTTCAAATCAGGATGGCTGCAGAGAGAGGAGGTCCTACCACCTGAGGCCACCAGGACCTTTGGGGATTGTGATGGTTAATTTTATGTGCCAAGTTGAGTGCGCCGTGCAGGTGCCTGGGTTGAACATTGTCTGAGGGTGTTTCCCGGTGACATTAGTGTTTGAACGGGTGGACTCAGTAGAGTGAATGCCCTCCCCAGTCTGCTCAGGGCCTGAATACAACCAAAGGCAGAGGTGGGGAAAGGGAGAGTTTGCCCCTTTCTTCCTGACTCATTGCTGGAGCTGGGACATCCCATCTCATCTCCTCGGCCTCTGAGACTGGGATCTGCATGGTCGGCTTTCCTGCTTTTTGGGCGCATGAACTCCGACTGAATTACTGACTCTCTTGGGTCTCCAGATCTTGGGAATTCTCAGGCTCCATAGTTGTACAAGTTAATTCCTCATAATCTCTCTTTCTCTCCCCCCCCCCACCATGTGCACACTCTGGAGAAGCCCAGCTAACACAGGGACGTACAAATGGCTTCTCAGTTACTTCTGGTCTCATTTATCATGTCTGTAAAATAGAAATCATGGTTCAGTTGCACTCCAACTCTCTTTAGCTGGTAACCTAGGATAAATAACCTACTGTCCCATTCTTCTAGAGAAAAGTTGACATTCTCAATCTCTCCCCATGCTGGGGGGGCCATGAATGGTTAGGAGTGTGTGAGAGGATGCAAAACGCTTTCTCTTCCTCTTGAGCAGCTTATTTGGAGAGTTGAACAGCATTGCCAACAACATCTGACCCTCAACTAGCCATCCTTCCTTAAGACTTGTCATTTGTTTTCTGCCTGTGCCCTCTCTAGCAGCCAAGACCTTCTTGGAGGGCTGGTGACATCCAGCTCTGGCCCAGGGCAATGCAGCTAAGCAGCCAGGCTGGACCGTTCCGTCTCCAGGGGAGGTCCACAGGTTCTTTCTACCTGTTTTACCTTTGGCTTCCTGAATTCAAAAAAAGCATAAATCAAGCACCATATCTGGAGAACCTGTGACATCTGTCATTCCACATAGAGGAAAAAGAACTGCCCTGGGAAACTTTTCTTCAGTAATTCATGCAAAGTCTAGCAGTGAATACCAAATTCCCGCCCTCATCTCTCGTCAGTGGCTGTTTCCAAAGAATCAAAGAATAGTAGATTTGGGTTCTAGCACACTCTCTGGCACACAGTCTCTTGCTGTGTGTCTTTAGACAAGTTGGTGCAGTCTCTCACTTTACCCTTCCACAGTAGAAATCATCACTAGATGGTCTCTTCATCTCCTCTAGTCCACACATGCTAGACTACCAAACAGAGACTCAGCTGCTGCTCAGATTTCACACTGCCAGCCCTTTCTCTTTCCACATGGCTTGACTAGAGCCCATGTCTGGGGCTTGGTTCCCAAGCTCTTACTCATTAGTAGTACGGCTCCTCTTTGCTAAGGGCCAGCCAGGTCTCTGACCACCTCTGCTTGCTCCTAGGAGATCAGGGAATCTATTCCTTGACCCTCTCATTAGAACAGGGCAAGATTCACAAACCCAGCATCATAGTAGGGCCTGGTGAATTAAATCCCTATTCACCGCGGAGAAATTAGCCTTTGCAAGAAAAATCCAGTACAGATTTTTCAGCCAGCCTAACTACCTCCCAGAAGGCTCATAGGTTCTAAAATTAATCACTTCCTTTTATTTTCCCCCATTCCTATTCCAATTTTACATTGTTACTCACCCTGGCAACATGGTCAAAGGTTCAGTTCAGCAGTTCCCAACCTGGGGTCTCTAGACCTGCAGGGCTCCGTGAAGCCAATAGCAGAGGTCTTTGAGCTATTTTCAGTATTTCCAAAAGCCTGACGGAAACTGTATGATCCAAGATGCGGCCGCCTAGCCTAACTGACATGTCAAGTTGCTTAGCTTTTTGGCCGCGTCCTATCAGTTCATTGCTTAGCTCTGGTTATCAGGCACTGATCTAAAACTGAGATTGGAGGACACGTGCGCCTTTGATGAATAAGAAAGGAGAAGCGCTATTAGTTATACATGCAGGTAGCTCGTTAGACAAAATACTTTCAGGCATGGGGTCTATGTGGGAAAAAATAATAAAAGGGGCCCTTGACAGTAAAGAAATTGGAATCCAGGTCTAGCTGCCCATGGACTTAACCTGCGAACTGTCTTCCCACTGCCATTTCGGCCTCGCTCGGGGAGATGCCCGAATGAAGCTGTCAGCAGCCGCGATTCCTTTTCCCTGGCCTTTACGGATCTGCCGTGAAGGAAAGCCAGGCATCGCCTAGACAAACGTTTTCCAAATTGAGAAACCTTTAAAGGAATTCGGAGGGAGTTGTGGGAATCAGAGCCACAACGGGAAGAAATGAGGGGTTCCCCAAATTCGCTGACATGCCTGGGCTGGTGCGTGTGCGTCTGGGTGTATGTGAATGTGTGTGCGTGTTGTGTGGGGGCAGATAGTTTGGAGAGAATCTAGATGCATCCTCGTGTGACTGATGGATGAGTGTAGGATGCAGAGTGCACGTGAGTGGGAATCCGTGCAAGCGAGTCTACAGTTGCGTGTGAGTGGCTGGGAAACAGGGGTTCATGGAGTTGCAAGCAGTGTGTGTGTGTGTGTGTGTGTGTGTTCACAGATGGGAGTTGGCACGGAGGGTGGGGAGGTGGGAGGCAGGCGGGCTGTGTGTGCACGTGCATACTTGTGTGTGGACACGGCAGAAGTGAAGTAGAGCCCTGGAGTCTCCTGACACAAACATTCCAGAGAAACTGCCCCCTAGGCATCTGCCAAGTGCAAATACAACAGACAGAGTTTATGATTTCATAGATTCTAAATAAATAGAGGGTTAAATCAAGTTCACCCAAAACAAAACAAGCTGTAATAAAGAGCCTAGCACAACAGAATCTGGCAGGGGGCTGCTGAGCTTGTCCTCCAGAACTGGCGGCAAAGGTTGCATGACTTCCCGCGCCAGCTCTGCAGCCCTGTCTGTCTGTGTCGGGAGCAGAGGTACCTGGGTGGGGATTGGGAGGAAGAAGTGGTGAATTCTGTCTTGAACAGCAGCTCCCAGCTGGAGGGAATAGACACACGGGGGTCTGGGGATGCTTTCTACGGGGGTGAGCGGGTGAAGCAGTCGAGAGACGGCAGGGCTCCCCTCCTAAGAGCCTCTGGGGGGTGCAGCTGTGGGGCTCTGGGTCGCCTGGAATCTCGACAGCTCGCAGGTCTGTGAGTGTGCGGGAGGGTCCGGGGAGGTCCCTGCCCCTGGTTTTCGTGACAGAGTCTCAATCACCCCTGGCCTCTTCTGTTGCCAATGTCCTGGATCGGGTTTGCCCTCAGCCTTCCCTGTCTGCCTGACCCAGATTTGGGGCGACTCT
>CAUYRT010085908.1:0-14334 GCA_963574885.1 Lepilemur ruficaudatus | reverse complement strand
AAGAGGCTCACTGCTCACTGGCAGCAGCCATCTCTGGGCTGGTGTTAGGTCTCTCCAACCACCCAGGAGCCCACTAGCAGTCCAAGATGCAAGGGAGGGGAAAGTTAGCCGTTCCACATACCCTTGTCGTTGGTCTCCAAGCTTCTCATGGGCTTTCTCCTTCCAGTTCTCCTCCGCAACCTCCTCCCGTGGAGTCTCTCATGGTCTCAGGTACCCCTCCTTCTGACCCTCATCCGATGTATACTTGTCTGCTTGCTTAATTCTCCCGCTTTCTTCTAAAATCTGTCATTTTTGCGGAGACACTCTGGCTGGCGGCTTTACTCGTCCACCATCTTTAATTCAACTTTACAGTATATTTTGAAAGCCTTTAAAATGTGTAGGCTCCAGGAGCCTGAGGTTGCTGTGAGCTAGGCTGACACCACGGCACTCTAGCCCAGGCAACAGAGCGAGACTCTGTCTCAAAAAATAAAAAAGAAAAGTAGGCTTTTTTTTTTTTTTAGAGTTAGCATAACTTTCATTTTACATGGAATTTATCGTGTACATAATCTATTGTCAAAGATGTGGGTTAGCCAGGTTGCTCATCTTCTTTAACATGAATGGAAATTTACATTTGATATTAAATTACAATCATTCAAAAGTAATGACTATTGCCAATAGCAATAAAATATAATGTTATATACATGGTGTCACATGTTCTGTAAAACTCTACTCATAGGGAATTCTAGTATATATGCCAATTCAGGCCACAGATTATGGTCAAAAATTAATTTCTATCATGGCTAATTCTGATTAATTTTGAAAAGAAAGTTGACCAAAAACTAAGCCCAAGTTTGGACACATTCTAAGATACAATGGAGGTGAAGACAACTGTGTACTGCTTGTATTCCCCATCTTTTTCTAAAAAATAAAATCTAACACTCAAATTAAATTTTATTTCCTTTTATAGTCAAAGTAATTCTATTTCTTTTTAAATAATCAACTTGATGACATTTTTAAGCATCTAATCAGGACAAATTTTAAGACACGAGTATGTCGTAACTGTGCTACTAATTTCTTCTAATAAAATCTTATGTCCTGTTTACCTAGCTTCTGTAAAGGTAGGGATGATTCAGCTACCACCTGAATACCCCTCTGGCTTACCCTGAGATATGAAGTCATTTGAAAAGTTAATATGTTCCCAATGCTCTTCAAAATTTGCTTTTGGCCATTTCAGTATACCAATGCTTCTCCTGGACAGAAAAGAGCAACATGGAAGTTGCTTCTGCTTTGAACATCATTTCCTTCTATTGCCCTACCTAAGCCTCAGGTCTCAGCAGAGCCTGCGGTGCTAGGAGAAGAGGTGGGCAGGACACAGAGAAAGGAGATGTGCCTGCTGGGCCCATGCTAGTCTGAAGGCTGCTCAGGGCCTGCTGCCCTGACACCTGTGTTCTCAGAAGGATGATAGCCTCTTCTCACTGCTCTATGGAGCTTCCTTCACAATTAACGTCAGGGGGCTGTGGCACTGCTCTTGCAGTAATAGGTGAATCCGCCCACCTGTGGAGAAATGGAAATAGGTTTACCTGAGGTCAGGCAAGAGATTGGTTAGGACTTAGAGAAGAAAATTTCTAGGTCATAAATTGGCAGACCAAATAGACTTGTCAAAGAACTAGCCAACCAGATGTCTAGTCCCTTTAATTTCACAGAAAATTCATTTCACAAAGCAAGTAAAATAAAAAGTGATACCATTAATAAGAAAACGCATTACTAAGTACCAAAATTCTATCTGAATTCTGCTAGGTTTTAGAATCTGTGGCCTCAAGATCACATGTGGCCCTCCAGATCGCCATGTGTGGCCCCTTGACTGAATCCAAACTTCATAAAACAAATGTTTATTTATTTTTTTAATTTCAGGATATTATGGGGGTACAAACATTTTTATTATACGTTATGACTTTGCCATATCCCAACCATGATTTGAGACATGCCTTTCCCCCTACAATGCTCACCACATCCATTAGTTGTGAGTTTACCTACCCCTAACCCCTCTACCCCCAAATAATATTACTACTGTGTGAGCATCTTAGTGTTGATCAGTCAGTGCCTGTTTGATGGCAAATACATGTGGTGCCTATTCTTCCATTCTTATGATACCCCACTTTGGAGGATGGGCTCAAGCTCTATCCAGGAAAATATAAGAGGTGCTAGATCACCATTATTTCTTGTAATTGAGTAGTGTTACATTGTACACATACACCATATTTTATTAGTCCAGTCATGGATTGATGGGCACTTGGGTTGTTTCCGCATCCTTGCAATAGTGAACTATGCTGCCATAAATATCTGAGTGCAGATGTCTTTATTATAGAATGACTTTTGTTCCTTTGGGTAGATACCTAATAATGCTATTGCTGGATCAAATGGTATTTCTATTTTTAGCTCTTTGAGGAATCTCCAAATTCTTTTCCACAAAGGTTGCGTTAATATGCAGTCCTGCCAGCAGTGTAAGAGTGTTCCTATTCCTATCTCTCTACATTCTCACCAGTATTTGTTGCTTTGGGATTTTTTGATAAAGGCTAATCTTATTGGAGTAAGTTGATACCTCATTGTGGTTTTCATTTGCATTTCCCTAATGATTAGAGATATTGAGTACTTTTTTATATGTTTGCTGGCCATTAATCTGTCTTCTTCTTCTTCTTTTTTTTGTCTTTATTGAAGCATAATTTACATATCATGTCTTTACTCCATTTCAAGTGTACAATTAAATGGTTATTAGTAAATTTACCAAGTTGTACAGCTATTCACACGAATCAGTTTAGTCTGTCTTCTTCTGAAAAGTTTCTGTTCGTTTCCTTTGCCCATTTTTTTTTCCTCATTAAACTTTGTTTTAATGGGTCTCAGAATTCCGTGACAGATTTTTCGTCAAGTTGTTTCCATTAAAAAGTACTGATTTTAAAAACTACTAACTTAAAACTGCCACACAAAAAGAAACAAAAGTGGTCCACAAAACATTCTCCTTTCCTTCTGAAGGTTTTACGATGCATTGTTACTAACAACCAGTCTTTTACTATTAAACTTAAATGGCCAATTGAAACAAATAGTTCTAAGACTGTTCTTTCACCACTGATTAAGAGTGGGGAGGCAGGTATTAGGTGTAATATTCAGTTAGCCTTCTGAGCTTTCTGGGCAGATTTGGTGACCTTGCCATCTCCAGCAGCCTTCTTTTCCACTGCTTTCATGACACCCACAGCAACTGTCTGTCTCATATCACAAACAGCAAAATGACTCAGAGGAGGATAGTCTGAAAAGCCCTTGACATACATACGCTTGCTAGGAACCATGTCGACGATGGCAGCATCACCAGATTTCAAGAATTTAGGACCATCCTCCAGCTTCTTTCCAGAGCGGCGATCAATCTTTTCCTTCAGCTCAGCAAGGTTGCAGGCAATGTGAGCTGTGTGACAACCCAGTGCAGGAGCATAGCCAGCGCTAATTTGGCCTGGATGGTTCAGGATAATCACCTGAGCAGTGAAGCTGGCTGCTTCCATTGGTCATTTTTGCTGTCACCAGCAACGTTGCCATGATAAACATCTTTGACAGGCACGTTCTTGATGTGGAAGCCCATGTTGTCCCTTGGAAGAGCTTTGCTCAAAGCTTCATGGTGCATTTCAACAGACTTTATTTCAGTTGTAACATTGGAGCAAGGGTGACCACCATGCCGGGTTTGAGAACACCAGTCTCCATTCGGCCTACAGGGACAGTACCAATACCACCAATTTTGTAGACATCCTAGAGAGGCAGATGCAAGGGCTTGTCAGTTAGACGAGTTGGTGGCAGGATGCAATCCAGAACTTTAAGCAGTGTGGTTCCACTGGCCTTGCCATCTTTATGGGTGACTTTCTAACCCTTAAACTAAGGCATGTTAGCACTTGGGTCCAACATGTTGTCACCATTCCAACCAGAAATTGGCACAAATGCTACTGTTTTAGGGTTGTAGACAATTTTCTTAATGTAAGTGCTGACTTCTGTAACAATTTCCTCACATCTCTTCTGACTGTAGGGCAGCTCAGTGGAATCATTTTATTAACACCAACAATTAGTTGTTTCACACCAGTGTGTAAGCCAGAAGCGTATGCTCACGGGTCTGCCCATTCTTTGAGATACCAGCTTCAAATTCACCAACACCAGCATCAACAATAAGGACAGCACAGTTGGCCTGAGATGTGCCTGTAATCATGTTTTTGATAAAGTCTCTATGTCCTGGGGCATCAATAATAGTCACATAGTATTTGCTGGTCTCAAATTTCCACAGGGACATATCAATGGTGATACCACGTTCATGCTCAGCTTTAGGTTTACCCAAGACCCAGGCATACTTGAAGGAGCCCTTTCCCATTTTAGCGGCCTCCTTTTCAAATTTTTTGATGGTTCTTTTGTTGATTCCACCACATTTGTAGATCAGATGGCCAGTAGTGGTGGACTTGCCCAAATCTACGTGTCTGATGATGACAGTGTTGATGTGAGCCTTTTCCTTCCCCATTTTGGCTGTTATGGGTGGTTTTCATGGCACCTGTGTTCTGGCGGCAAACCTGTTGTGAAAAAAAGCCTTTGCCCATTTATTGTTTGATTTTTTTCGTGTTGATTTTTTTGAGTTCTAGATAAATTTTTGTTACCAGCCCTTTATCAGATGTGTAGAGGGTAAATATTTTCTCCCATTCTGTAGGCTGTTTATTCACTCTAATGATAGTTCCCTTGGCTATACAAAGGCTTTTTACTTTGATCAGGTCACATTTATTTATGTTTGTAGCTGCTGTGATTGCTTTGGGAGAGGCCCTGTCTCTTTAAAAAAAAAAAACAAACAAGCTATGTACAGGCCTTACACCCTTCACAAAAATTAATTCAATTGAACCACAGACCCAAATGATAAGAAGAAAATCCAAGTGACCATGAGTCTGGAGATGACCTTTTAGATATAACTCCAAACGTACAGCTTAGGAAAGAAATAATTTATAACGTACATTTTATGAAAATTAGAAATATTTGCTCAGCAAAAGACGTTGTCAAAAAAAAATACAAAGACACAGACTAGGAGAAAATATTTGTAAAAGACATATCCGATGGAGGACTGTTTCCAAAATATGTGAAGAACACTTGAAATTAAACAATAAGAAAGCAAACATCTCACTAAAAACTTGGCCAAATACCTTAATAGACACCTCAGCAAAGAAGATATACACATGGTAAATAAGCATATGCAAAGGTTCTCCACATCATATGTTATCAGGGCAATGCAAAGTAGAGCAATAATAAAATACTACTACATACCTATTACAATGCTCAAGATTTAGAGCACTGACAACATCACATATTAGTGAGGATATGAAGCAATATAAATTCTCATTCCTTGCTAGCTGGAATTCAAATGCAACAGCTGCTTTGGAAGAAAATTTGTTGATTTCTTATTATAGAAAACTGAATATATTCTTATCATGTGATATAGCAATAGTATTTACCCAAAGGAATTGAAAAATGTATGTCAGCACAAAACCCTGCATATGAATATTTATAGCAGCTTTATTTATTATTGCAAAAACTTGACAGAAACCCAGATGCCCTTCAGTAGGTGAATGTTTCAAAAATCTGTGGTACACATAGACAACAGAATATTATCTGGCACAAAACAGATATGAGTTTTGAAGCCATGAAAAGACATGTAAGAAACTTAAATGCATATCACTAAGTGAAAGAAGGCAATCTGAAAACCCTATGTATTGAATGATTTTAACCACATGATTTTCTTGAAAATTGAAAACTATGGAGACAGTAAAAATATCAGTGGTTGCTAGGAATGAGATTTGTACAAACCGGTAAGATGTATAACACCAGAAGTGAACCCTAATGTAAATTATGTACTTAGGATGGCTATGATGTATGAATGTAAGTTCATCAATCATAACAAATGTGTTACTCTTGTGAGTGATGTTGATAAGGGATGAAACTGTGCATGTGTAGGGGAAGAAGTTAATCAAAATGTTTGTATCTCACTATAAATTTTGCTGTGAATCTGAAACTGTTCTAAAAAATAAAGTATGTTGTAATACATTCACATACACACACAGAGATAATATAAGTAAATATCCTTAATCCTTATAAAAGCTCTCTCCTAAAAAATCTAAAATAGGGGGGAGAAAGGGATGGATAAATTCACACCTGCAGGTACAATGCACACTATCTGGGTGATGGACACATTTATAACTTTGACTCAAACTGTACAAAAGCTATTCTTGTAGACAAAACATTTGTACCCTTTTAATAGTCTGAAATAAAAAAAATTTTAAAACCTAAATTAATATCATTCTAATGGGTAAACACTGGAAGCATTCCATGATTAGTCTCTAACTAACACAGAAAAAATAAATTTAAGAAATAATAATTAAAAAGAAGGAAACAGAGAGAGACATCCAAGATGTCCAACTAGAAACATTGCTTGTTGGATTATCTGGGAGGGAAGACAGGATACTGGACAGAGGAGAGGGGAGAAGAGTTGCAGCACAAGTGCGGATCGCAGAAAGAGACAACAGAAATGGCCTGGAGACCACAGAGAGAAAAACTGTGAAGCCAAGAAGCAAGAAAAAAAGAGGAGAAAATATTTGCATGGATCAAACCCAGAGAAGCTCAGAGCCCAGTGAAAGGGTAAGAGTTATTCCCTTCCCTCTCCTATATGCCTTTGGTGAGCAGCAAGAAACTAAGTTTACTGAAGGCTTTTTCACCCTCCATGAGTCCAGGCATGGTGGCAAATAAGGAACAGTGGGGGTGAATTAGTGAATTCCAGCAGTTTTGGCAGTTGATGAGGGGCTTCCCTGGGAGTGTCATAAGAGGCTGGAGTGCCAGCTTTCTCCCTTCCAGACACTTCCTCCCCTTCACCTCCCCTACCCACTGCAACCAAGAAAGCAGTCTGAGCTCAGGCTGACTGGGAGCTGTGGCCACTCTGCCACCCATTACAACCCCCAAGCATCATTTGAGCCAAGAAGTTTGCAAATAGCTGCTTCTCTCTGGTGGATGCACATGCTAGGCTGAGGTCTCCACGAAGAGTGGGGCCTATCCCTCTTCCCTTGAGGACTTGTGGTGGGAACAGTGGTGTACAATTTGGGAACTTACTGCTTGGAGGCATTTTGCAGAGTCACACACTAGTGACTCAGATAAGCAAGCTGATCCTAGAGTGCCCCCAATATGAGAGATGTGTAGGAGGAATGGGGACCTGGGAGTGTAACCATGTCCACTGCTAGAGAACTACTATATTGGATAAGGGTGTGGCATTTGGAGAGGAACAGCCTAACCTCTGGTTCTATGGCAACCAAATGTCTCACACTTAGCTGCACCACCTGACCAGGTGCTGCAGCCTCTGCTTCCACTCATCACAACATAGAGAGAAGTTTGAGCTGAGGAGTTCACCAGTGTACTCTGGTGGGCACATGCTGCAGGCTGAGGTCCCCATAGACAGTGAGGCCCACACCTCTTCCTTTGAGGACTTGTAGTGGAACAGGGGTGCATAATCTTGGTATTCCCTGCCCACCAGCATTTCACAGAGATGCACACTAGCAGGTCAGAGGGAGCACATATGGAATGAAATAGTGGGAGTATGCTGTGGGTGTCTAAGGAGTGGCAATTTGAGGGAGTACCTATCCCTTCCCATGGAAAAACTGCAATACTGGATAAGGGTGAGAAGATACTAGTCCAGCCCTTGGGTCTTAACACTCAAGTGTTTAGTCCTCCCTTCCCTAACTAAGTCCTTCCCCATTTGGAGAGCTTGTCCTGACCCTCCTACCAGTGGCTCCCTAGTGGTTGGGAAAGCAACCTCTGAGATCTCCAAAGGCTTTGCAAAGGCTTGCAGGCTCCCACAACCAAGCCATGCACTGCCTTGCTCCTCCCACCTCAGTGGTGCTAAAGATCAAGCAACCTCTGGGAGCTACAGGCTCTCTCCTAAAGCTTGGGACACTCAAGTATTCCACCCAGGGGACCAAAGTCTACTACAAGCAAAAAAGAACACTTTAGGAGCTGGCTCTATCACATAAACATCAACCAATGACAGGACAATTATACAGCTCAAAATAGCATCTTACAACTCAAGCAAACAGAACACGTCTGAATTGTACTCTTAAGTACCATCTGCCATATTGGAGATTAAGCTGGGGAAACCAATACAATTCACACTGCAAAGGAGAGGTAAAGACAACAAGACAGAAGTAACCAAAGAGGATATCAAATCTGTTTAAACATTCCCTAGCCAACTTGGGACAGCACTCTTCTCCCTGGCATGATCAGGGATTGACCTCTGAAGACCTGGGGACTCATAAGCCAGGCTCATAAGCTGGACCTAGTACTCCCAGGACTATATCAAGGAGCCAGATGAGAAGGAAGGAATCAATGAATGAACTCCAGAAATAGAAAAAAACCAGAGCAAAAGGACACTGCTAAAGGGAAAGAACAACTCTTTACCAATGGATACCAACAAAAATCAAAATATTGAAATAACAAAGAATTCCATATCTGACTTATAAGGAAGTTCAGTGAAATACAAGGGAAAATGGAAAACTAACACAAAAAAAAATATAAGAAATGAATGAACAATTGACTAAAGAAATCAAATAATTAAAAAAGAATCAAATAGAATTCTGGAAATGAAAAATTCATAGACGACAATCAAAACACAGCAGAAAAATTTAAGAATAGACTAGGTGAGGAAGAAGAAAGAATTTCAGAGCTTGCAGAAAACACCTTCAAATTAAACAAGTCAGTCAAAGATATAGAGCAGAGAAATAAGAGAAATGAACAAAGTCTACAAGACATATAGGATTATAAAAAGAAGGCCTACATTAAAATCTTAGGCGTACCTAAGGTGAAGAAGAAAACACAGAAGGGTTGGAAAACCTATCTGAGGGAATAATTGAGGAAAATTTCCCTGGTCTTGCTAAAAATTTAGAGATCTAGGTACACGAAGCTCAATAAGCATCTAGGAGATTCATCACAAAGAGGCAACTACCATGACACATAGTCATCAGACTGGCCAAAATAAACACCAAGAAGGAACTCCTGCAAGCCATAAGGTGAAAACGTCGGGTAACTTATGAAGGAAAACCCATCAGGCTAACTGTAGACTTCTTCAGTGAGATCTTACAAGCCAGAAGGATTGGGGCCCCATCCTCCATCTTTTTAGGAAGAAGAATGGATAGCCTATAATTTTGAATTCTGCAAAACTAAGTTTCTTATATGAGGGACAAATAAAGAATTTTTCAGACAAGGAGACACTGAGGAAATGTGTCAAGATCAGACTGGCCCTACAGGAAGTACTCAGGTCTGTGTTATATATCAATCAGCACTATAGACACCCACAAGTGTGAAATCATGCAAAAGCTAAATATCAGAGTCTATAAAAAATAATAGCTCAAGGGATACAACAAAGCAATAAGGCTCTACACAGCAGGATGAACAGAAATGTATCCCACTTATCAGTTCTTTCAATAAATGTGAATGGCTTCAATTCCCCTCTCCAGAGACATAGGCTGGCTGAATCGACTAAAAAAAAACAAGCCAACTGTGTGCTATCTCCAGGAAAGAGATCTAACCCACAAGGATTCATTCAGACATAAGGTGAAGGGATAGAAAAAAACATTCCATGTAAATGGAAATCAAAAGAAAGCAGGTGTAGCCATTTCCATACCAGTTAACACAGACTTCAAATCTAGAATAGTAAAGAAAGACAAAGACGGTCATTATATAATGGTAAAGGGAGCAATTCAACAAAAAGAAATAACAATCCTAAATATGTATGCACCTAGACACAGGCACACCCAGATTCATAAAGCAAACCCTACTAGATCTAAACAAAGTGACAAATAGCAGCATCATAATAGCTGGGGGCTCCAACACCCTAACAGAGCTAGACAGATCCTCCAAGCAGAAAATAAACAAAGAATCACTGGATGTAAATATATCTCTAGAGCAAATGAGCCTAACAGACATTTACAGAACATTCTACCCCAAAAGTAATGAATATACATTCTTCTCATCAGCACATGAAACATTCTTTAAGTTTGATCAAATCTTAGCCACAAAATATATCTCAACAAATTCAAAAAAATAGACATTATGTCAAGTATCTTCTCAGACCACGGTGGAATAAAATTACAAATCAACTCCGACAGAAACACTGAATTCTACACAAAGTCATGGAAATTTAACATCCTACTGCTGAATGATTATTGGGTAAAGGAGGAAATTAAAATGGAAATCAAACTAAATGACAAAGTGGACACAAGTTATAAACATCTATAGGACTCAGTAAAAGGATTCCTATGGGGAAATTTTGTTTTTTTTTTTTTTTTTTGAGACAAAGTCTCGCCCTGTTGCCTGGGCTAGAGTTGCCTAACTCACAGCAACCTCAAAGTTCTGGGCTCTTGCCTCAACTTGCTGAGTAGTTGGGACCACAGGTATGCACCACCACAACCAGCTAATTTTTAGTGTTTTCAGTGGAGATGGGATCTCACTGTTCCTTAAGCTGGTCTTGAACTCCTGAGCTCAGACAATCCCCCTGCCTTGGCCTCAAAAATTGCTAGGATTACAGGTATGAGCACTAGGTCTTAAGGGGAAAATTTATGGCCTTAAATGCCCATATCAAAAAGTGAGAAAGATCACAAATCAACAATCTAATGAATTGTCTTGGGGAACTAGAAAAGGAAGAGCAAACTAAACACAAATCCAGCAGAAAAGAAATAACTAAGGGCAGAGCAGAACCAAATTAAATTGAAAACAAACAAACAAAAAATCCTATACTATTGTGTTGCTGACTATATTTTTCTTTTATGTTAATAATATTTGTTTTGTGAATGTGGTAGCTCTGATGTTAGGTACATATATATTTAGGATCATTAAATTCTTTTGAGGCATTGATCCGTTTGTCATAATATGACCTTCTTTGGCTTTTTTACTTTTGTAGATTTAAATTCTGATTTCTCAGCTATATGTATAGATACCACTGTTCACTTGGTTTCCATTTTTGTTGAATATCTTTTTCTATTCCTTTATTTTCAGTCTATGTGTCTTTACAGGTAAGGTGAGTTTCCTGTAAGCAGCATATAGTTAGATCATGTTTTTAAAAACTCATTCTGCCAATTTTTATCTTTCAAGTGGAGCATTTAATCAATTCACATGAAAGATTAATATTAATATGTGAGGCTTTGTTCTTGTTAATATTTTTAGATGATATCTAGTTGTTTTATAAATTCTTTGTTTTTTCTTTTTTCTGTCTTTGTGTTTTGCTGAACTTTTGTCAAATTGCCATTTAATTCCTTTCTCTTCCACTTTTGGGTAATTCTTTTATAAGAATCTTATTTCAAGTGTTTTTGTGATAGTAAATATTAATGTTTCATTTCCATATTAAGACTCCTTTGAGCATTTCATGCAGAGCCACTCTGGAGGTGAAAAATTCTCTCAGAATTTACTTGTCCATGTAAAAATTTATTTCTCCTGCATTTATTATTCTTATTCTGGCAGGATATTAAATTCTTGGCTACCAGTTTTTTCTTTGAGCACTTTGAAAAAGCAATTTTATTCTATTCTGATCTGTAAGATTTATGCTGACAAGTCCACTGTTATTGAAATTTTTTTGTAGGTAATGAGATGCTTGTCTCTTGCTCATTTTAAAATTCTGTCTTTCACTTTGACTTTAGTCATTTTGATATTAATATGCTGTGGTGAAGTCCTTTTCACAATTTATTTGCTAGGGATCATTAGTTCTCCTGATTCTAAATGTCTAATTCTCTTACTAGTCATGGAAAAATTTTATTGATTATTTTTTTAGAATGGGTTTTCTAAATTTTTTTGATCTTTGTTTCCCCTCAGAAAAACTGATCATTCATATGTTAGGACATTCTGTGTTGGCCCAGACATCTCACAGGATTGCTCAATCTTCTTTATCCTTTTCTCTTAATTTTTTCTGATTGGGTTATTTCAAAAGACCTCTCTCGAAGTTCTGAGACTATTTCTTCTGTTTTGTCTAGTCTGTTTTTGAAGTTTTCCAATTGTTTACTATTTCCTTCAATGAGTTTTTCACCCCCAGATTTTCTATTTGGTTTATTTTGATGAAGTCTGTATCCTTGGTGAATTTCTCATTTATATCCTGAATTGATTTTCTGATTTCTATGTATTTGTTTTTAGATTTATCATTGAGCTTCATTAGAATCAATACTTGGAATTCTTTATCTGGCATTACAAGAGATTCATTTTGATTGGGATCAATTGCTAGACAATTCTTGTGGTCCTTTGGCAGTGTAATATTTTCTTGCTTTTTCCTGTTTCCTGTTTCCTTCCTTTGATATCTCTGCACCTGATGCAGCAGTAGCTTGTTCTGATTTTTTGAAATTGCTTTAGAAGGGGAGAATTTTTTCTTGTAGATGCATGTATGTTCTTGGGTAAGTAAGACACTTTGACTTTTAATTTGAGTACCTGCGATCTTTGATTTATCAGGCAGTACACAGGGTGAGTGATATCTGCAATTTCCTTGGTGGCGTAGGAGACAGTTATTCAATGTGGTTACAGTGAAGTTACCTGGGGACTTGAACAATTGCTAGACAATCTTTGGGCCCTTGTGGTGGAAGCAGTGGAATTCCTGATTTGAGACCCCAGAACAGCATATGGTAGCAGAAGTGTTAATGTGTTCTGGGTGCCAATTCTTGGGCCTCGGGTGGCTTCCTCAGAAGCTAGTAGTTGGAGCACAGGATCAGGTGTGTGGGTGGATTGTCAGGCCCCTAAACAAGTGGTGTGATATGGCAGGTGATATGGGAGGTAGCAGTAGCGGTGATGGAGATATCCACTATGATTCAAATGGTCCATGTTGATGTTACTGGAAGCTGCAGTGGATTGGGCAGGCTAATCCCCAGATCAACATCTGCCTATAATGAAGTGGTAGATATTGTCCTAAGTTTGCTTAGAAGAGCTTATCTCCCTGTCCCTTCTGAGCTGAGTGGTGGCCTCAGCCACATCCCTTTGAACTCAGCCTGAGAGTGGGGCAGCTATAAATTCCCAGAATGGTATCCTGGGCCTGTGACCAGAAACAATGAAACTCTTTTCAGGAAAAGAGTGCAGGAAGGTGCTGGTGGGAGGGCTGTCCTCTTGTATCTTGGTCTCACTTCAGCCCATAGCAGAGTAATGGGAATTGTCCTACAAGTGTGTAGGAGAGCGTGGGTTCCCCTGTTCTTCTTCTGCTGGGTGGGGCTCCAACTGTGTTTCTTCAAAGTCAACCCAAGTTTGGGGCACTGCTCATCTTTAAACTCTCAAACTGGCACTGTGGGCCTATAACTAGAGTAGTTGGTTCCCTTCCAGGTAAATAGCATAGGTAAGATGCAGAGGGGAGTGCCATATGCTCACATGTCAGTCATACAGCAGCCCACAGTAGAGTAGTAGAAATTGTCCTAGGTATGTGATGGAGAACTTGGGTTCCCTTGTGCCTTTTCAGCTGGGTGTAGCTGTAGCTGCGTCAGCCTCACCTCAGCCCAAGGACAAGGTACTGCCCAATTTTAAACTCCTAAAATGAGACCTTGAGCTTGTGACCACAAGGTGAAACTCTTCTCAAATAGGCTGCTCTGACACGAAACTGGGGAGTGTAGGTTACCTGAAATTTGGTTCTACAGTAGCTGGCTGCATGATGATGGGTACCAACCCAGATACATGCTGGAAAGCCTGGTTTTCCTGTCCCTTTCCAGCCAAGTGGGGGCTGCAAATATATCAGCTCAAACTCAGCCCAAAGGCAGGGCACAGCTGAGTGTCAAACACTTAAAATGATGCCTTGGACCAGCAATGGAAAAGGCTGGGTCCTCACGCAGTGAAGCAATGTGGGCCAGAAACTATGGAAAACGGTATCTGCTAACATCCCATTCTCAACAGAAGCCCATAGCAGGGTGGCAGGGAAATTGCAGGGGTGTAGGGGAGCAATGGGGTTTCTTCTTTTGGCTTGTTGCTTTGGCTATTCAGGCTCTTTTTTGATTCCATATGAACTTTAATATTGTCTTTTCATTTCTATGCAAAATGGTATTAGTATTCTGAAAGGGATTTCACTGAGCCTATAGATTGTTTTGGGCAGTGTGCTCACTTTCTTGATATTTATTCTTTCAATCCACGAGCATGGGTATATATTTCCATTTTTTTTTTACAGGTTTTCTTTTTTTTTTTTATTGGGGGAAAACTACAAAACATTTACAGTACAATGTTTACAGTCACAATTTGTAGTGAGCTGATTTCCCAAAATATATTACCACTCAAGTTGACTTATCTTGTTACATTCAAAAATCTACTCTGTCAAAGTAG
>CAUYRT010085897.1:0-31024 GCA_963574885.1 Lepilemur ruficaudatus | reverse complement strand
GGCAGAGAGGAGGGAGGGGCCACCTGAGCTCAGGGAGGTGAGCAGAGGCAGGATCAGGTCGGGAGGAGCTTGTGATTTCTGTCAGGTGGGATGGAGAGCGGAGAGATCTGAGCAGAGGACTGTCAGGATCTGACGTACATTTTTTCAAGATTTCGGGTGGTACAGGAAAGTCGACAGAGCCAGTGAGTCAGCCAGGTGAGTTGTCGGAGTGGAGATGGAGCGTGTGGGTGGTTCGAAGGGTGTTTGGGGGAGAATGAGCAGGACCTGCTGATGGATCCGTGCAGAGTGCAGGGGAGGGAGGAATTGAAGTAACACCTAGATTTGGAGCTTAATAAGTCACTGAACTAAGGGACGTGAGGGCAGAGGTGAGTGCAAGCCCTGCCTAGTCATCCGCCAATTACTGTCAAACGTATGTGACAGTAAGTCGACGGCTGGAGGTTCTACTGTCTGTGGGGACAACCCTCATTCCCAGGCAGGGTCTGCATGTGCCTAAAATTTCCCAAGCACTGGGCCAAATGGTGCCCAGAGCTGTGGCCGTGATTAAAGGTGCCGGCACAGTCAAGTGATGGGCAAAGTTCCCCAAACGGCACAACGGTCCTACGTGGAAAATCAGAATATTGAAGCTCCTCGAAAACTGAGCAAATTTTGCCAAATTTAGAAACTGTTACACTTACGTGAGACAAGGCAGACCAGAGGTTTATTTTTGGTGTTGTTATTTAGTGACATTTTGAGTTTGGCCTACAGTGTTGTTAGTATTTTGAATGGTCTTAACGTTTTATCATTGTTTTTTCTTTAAACATGTAACTTCGAAAGGATGTTTGTGTTTTTAAGTGTGATTTTATTGTATCCAAGAGGCATTTGTTTAATCCTTGCCATACATAATCACAAG
The DNA here is from genome assembly GCA_963574885.1 of Lepilemur ruficaudatus. Classification (NCBI taxonomy): domain Eukaryota; kingdom Metazoa; phylum Chordata; class Mammalia; order Primates; family Lepilemuridae; genus Lepilemur; species Lepilemur ruficaudatus. The sequence continues at coordinate 30,135 of CAUYRT010085897.1, read as the reverse complement.
TAAATAATGAAAGTCATCAGGAAAATTAAATTCTCTTTTTAGATATTTTCTTTACAGTAAACATTTCCAAAATACAGATCTTCTGAACCATAATACAGGACCCCACTAATCAATAAAAACCTTCCAATGTCCCCGCCATCCAAGAGAAGGTGGGATGTATTGTTTTAATGGATAAAAGGTGCATTATTTAAACTGTGTTCATATAATAAATTGAGCAGGATTTCACATTATCCCAGATCCCAACCTATTTAATGACAAGTAACCCATCTGCTATTACAATCGAGAAGGAACTGGATCTCTAGGGCAGCGAATCTCCCCGGCTCCTTTCTGTTAGTGCTTTTACAATCCCAAATAGAAACAATGCATATGTTTTTCTTCTCCACATTTTATTTTTAGAAAATCTGGAAAACGAAATGCCTTCGGTTAAGCCACATGACTCCCATTAGCCCTAATGGGAGAAAGGCGTCTTGGTGGAGGAAAAGAGTAATCCCCAAGTGTACAAATAACAGCGGGCCCACGGCCATGCGGCGGCCCTGTGCTGTGCACGTCCTCAGCTGGATTCCTGAGCGGGATAGTTGGGACTGAGATCGGCCCCCTTGGGAGCTCAGCGCCCAGGGCGCCTTCTCTGGTCCAGGTCGCAGCCGGCCACGCCCGTGCCTTTTGGATCCAGCCCCCGTTTTGTTGGGTTCCCTTCCCCAGCTCCAGAGTGACCCTAGAGCTTGTCCCATTAGCTGGACTTTTCTGAGAAACTAGAGCTTCGTCCTAGTGCAGTCCATTTCAGTTCAACCGTGGCGCACCTGAGCCCAATTCGGTGGAAGACCCCTCAGGAGGGCCACCCCCTTTTAAATAAGGCATAGCCCTGGCCTCAGCACTCGCAGCCTTGTAATAGAAGGGTCCAGAAGTTTCTATTCACTGCTGGGCCTTGACAACTATGTTTATGACTCCTTGGGGCCTGAGGAAGAACAAGACTTTGGCACAAATCTCACTATATCCTGCCCTCCTCCCTCGACACCTGGTGCAAATATCTGTACCCAGATGAATCTGATAAAGTGCTCAGGGCCCCTCCGAAGGAGGGAAGGGCTCCGGTGTGCTTGTCCTGGCAGGAAAGGTGTGGAGGGGCAGAGGCTGGTGACGCCTCATTTCAACCCCATTTTTGCATTTAAAGGTCACCTGAGGGTCTCAGATCCCCTCCAACTCCTTCCCTTTCACCTGCTCCCCAGGCACCATGACACAAAGAGGGAGCTGGGACATTGTGGGGACAAGACCAAAGTCAGGGGAGGACAGCAGACTTCCTCCCCCAGGGCCCCTCTCAGACCCAGGACAATGGCTTGGTTTGTGCTGCCCAAAGGACAGCTCTTCTCCCACCCTGTGGACCCTGTGAGAAGGTGACATCCCAATCTGCACTGACCTTCACCTGACCTTTATCCAGAAAGTCTGGCAAAATGGGCAGGAAAGAGCAGTGTGTGGGTGTGAGGGTGAGATGTGGGCCACGCCAGGTAACAAACTGTGCTCCTGCTTCTCTGTGTCTTCTCGTGCACGTGTGTTCCCCTAGTTGTAAGATAAAGGACAAAGTCTGTATCATTTAAGGATCGTATTTTTACAATTGTGCCTTAGGTACCGGCCATGCTGGGGCTGGGAAGAGTGTAACGAAGGCTCATCTTTGCACAGCGCATTATTCTTTCTGGCTTTTCCCAAGGCCTCACTTCCCCTCATAGAGCAGGGTGGCTGTTATCCCACTGAGATGAGTAACTCCAGACCGGATGGGTGGGTGACCTGTGTACAGTAACACAGTTAATGGGAGGCAGAGGCAGGTGGGAGTAGATCCCAGACCTCGGGCCTTTCCGGTACCTTCTGACCTCCTGCGATGATGTCATGCTGCAAACCCAGCACCCTGGGAGGTTTCGTGTCATGCTCTCTGAGGGACCGTGCAGGGGCGTGGGCCGACGGCGGGCTTGGTGGGACTCTGGGTGGCTGCTGACCCGTCTCCACTCTCCAGCAGATTGACGGGAGCTGTGCTGAGACGCACCTGGGTGTTGTGCAGATACAGCCAGGATGTTGCAAATATGTTTGTGCCACTTCTGGTGAATCAGCAGATGCAGAGGTGTCAGTCATACTCCAAAGTTCCTGAGAAGTGACTTTCAACTGTATGAAACACTGCTGTTCTATGAGGGACTTTCTAAACCTCTCGCAAGTGACCATTTTAAAAAAATTAAGTTTGTTAGTTTAGATTTACAGAAATGGCGCAAAAATAGTACAAAAAGCTCCGTTGTTCCCCTGGCCCCGCTTCCCCAGCTGCTGCCAGGTAAGATGTTAACGATGACCACTTAAAATGGTTTTCTTAAAAAAAAAATCAACAAACATCATTGAAACCTAAAGGCCAGATGCCTCACTTACTTTATAAAAAATTTTTGAATTAAAAAATTTTTAAATAATTATCATGGATACGTAACAGTTGTGCACATGTATGGGATACCTGTGATGTTCTGATACAGGCATACAGTGTGTGAGGATCACATCAGGTTAACTGGGGTACCCATCACCTCAGGCATTTTTAAAGGGGGCTGTACTGGCCCTACGCCCTGACCCAAAAGGTTTCTTTGAAAGGCATCTGGGCAGTGTGTAGACCCCGAGGCAGTGACACATGTCAGATTTATCTTCCTAAGAGAAGCTTTGGGAAAACTTGGTTGGGATGTTCAGTGGTTCTAAGGCCCAGTGAAAACCAATTAACTATGTTTTTTTTCATATTGTTTTGAAATTGTTGAATATTCTGACCAAAACAGGGGCGGGAGGCGGGCACTTTTAGTGCGGGGGGAAGTCCACATGCCACAGCCGTTCTTGGTAGTTCGCTGACGATGGTGCGGGTCTGCGTAACACGGCACTCGGCCGCGAGTGCTCCCTGGGCACTTAAACATGTCAGAATTTTTTTGTCTCCACATTGCTCCGGAAAGATTCCTTTTTCAGTAAGGCAGTGATACATGTATCTTCACAAACAAATTCCTCCCTTCTTAGGTGTAAGGGAAATGCTTTTCCTAGATACAAATATTCACAGTAGCTTTTAAGAAACCGTTAAACATATTTCCCCTTTCCTGCACCTAAGTGGTCTCACGGGACAAGCCCGTGTTTTGTTTCCTATGAATTACTCTCAGAGAAGAGAAATAAATAAATCAGGGTGTCGACATCAAACGGGAGTGATCAGAAAGTGCAGCATTTGTCTGGCGAGACACCACCTGCTTACTTCACTGGGAAGTGACGGTCACTTGGGGAGCAAAAGGCCACATGAGGACATTGAAAGTCTGAGCCTGTGGCCACATAAGAAGAGAGCAGAGGAGACCAGCGGGAGCAGCGTCTCCCTCTCTGCAGCCTGGCTGTGGCCCGTGCCCACTCGGCCCCTTTTCTGGCTTGTTTTACTCCTCATCACGATTTTCCTGTGGCGTGTGCTGCTCCCCGGAGGCCCCGGGGAGTGTCTCCCACTCCGATTGTCAAAAATAGTTCTTCAAGGGCACAGCGTTCTCGGAAGACGGTGCACAGGGCCACGCGTCTGCAGCTGAGTTTGGGCCACAGGGCTGCGCCTGGTGCAAAGTCCGAGACACCAGGAAGGCGCTGTCAGCCGGGCACTGGGACACAGCGCTCCTGCCTGATCCACGGGAACCCTCCAGCCCCGGAACCCTCCGAGGTTTTTATGTCTTCCCAGGATGGGGTTTCCAGAGCTCGTCTCGTGGAGATGAGGGCCTGACGGGGCTGCGGGGAGGCAAAGGACTGGCTGGGAGAGGCAGGAACCGGAGGTATCGCGTGTCCCCCTCCTGGCCCAGCCCCACAAGCATCAAACCCGGAGGTTCCCGCAGCCGGTGTCCAGAAACGCACGTGGAAGTTGAATGCGAACCGGAAACTGTGTGAGGAAGGAGACTCTGCCACCAGAGCCCTCAACGGCGTCGTAAAACCTCTGCCTTTATCCCTCATCCTCAGGCCCAGTCTTTGGTCATATATGTTAAGCATTTCAAACTGGCTCTTTAATTTTATCTCCTTCACGAGTCAGCAGGAAATCAACCCGTTTCTGATCTAAGTCCCGTGACCTTGAGTTAAGGGTAAGGCTTTGCTTCTTCCAGCACCTGACGGCCTCCGCTTTCGGTTGAATTGTCGTTACTAAGTCCTGCCAGGCGCACGCATCTGCTGCTCATTGCTACTCGTTTTCCCAAAGAGGGGAACGTGCAGGGTATGTTCACATGGCTGCCGGGAAGCGGCCGTCCAGGCAGGGTGACGGCCGGGCGGTGCTGAGGGCGGCGTCGGGGCGGAGGCCGCGCTTGTCCGTGGACGCGCCCACGGTCAGATCGCACGTGGAAGTCGTCGTCGTAGGGGCTTGTTCTGAAACGTAGGGACGTTAAGATGAGGAGCGTCAGGAGCTGCCTGTGTGTGGCCGACCCCGGGGCTGGAGCCCGAGCACTCGTCCCAGCTGAGGGGGGATGAGGCCCGGCCCACTCACTGGCCCAGCTGGGGCCCTCCTGAACCTCCCGGAACTGCTAGTCTCGTTCGAGATGTTTTGAGTTTCGCTGCCTTTTGGCTTCCAGAATGGCCTTTCCTACATCACTTTGGCCACGTTCCTTAGCTGGGAGACCTTGCTGGGCTCCGTCAGCCAGCTCTACATACTGGATTTATCCGTGTTTGGTGATGTAGATGGCTCAGAACAGGTGACAGCACCCCCAGCTCCGGGCTAGATGGAGGACGCACCTGGTCTGCCCAAAGGCAAGTAAAATGATGTCCCTTCATTCTGTGGGGATGACCCCCACAGGGGGTCTGCAGGGCCTGACCCCCGTCCTTAGATCTGTGCTGCTTGCCCTCGGCTTACTTGCTGACAGAGGACAAGAGCAGATGGGTCGATGGGGCCAGGTGAGGCCTGGGGACCGTCAGGTAAGCCTCACTGGAGAGAAGTCCCAGCAGGGCCAGTGCTGGATTGAAAGGTGGGCTCATGATGTGGCGTTGTCAGGCATTGCCAAAATTCCCTTGTTTTACACATGACATTGAAAGTCTTTTTCTTTTAAAAGACAGGTCCATTTGTATTTATTGACGTGACTGATGTTTGCCGTCAACTTTGTCATAATTTTATAATTGTATTTTGTCGTATTTGCTGTATTTCTCTCTAAGATATGTTCTTTGCTTTGAGATATATAGACACATATATATTGGTTTTGCTTTCCTTTGGTATCTAAGAAGGTTTGTAGTTCCGTTCTAGTGGTTACATTTGTTCTTATCCCTTTTTAAATGTCCTTAGTCCCTGGTCTTAGAGTTGTTGAAGGGATAGGAAAGGCAGGGCGTCTTTAAGACTGTTCTCACGCATTCTTGTCCTTTTTGTGGGCACACTGCAAGATTGTGCACCTTCCACCTCTGACGTTGATGCCCTAGTCAATGCAGTTCCGAGCGACCCAAGTCACTTGTGGGCGGAGCCCTGAAGGGCCCCGTGCAGATGGTCTGGAGGCAGGTGTCGGATGGAGTCTCCACGGCCTTCCTAACCAACTGTGATGAGCAGAGCCGAAGGCCCCCCCTCCCCCGCCACCCCGGCTTGCTCAGGTCGTGTAACTTGTGCTGCTCCTCAGACTCAGAGGTGCACATGAGCCACCTGGGGCTCGGCTAGATGCAGATTCTGATTCACTGAGTCTGAGGTGGGGTCTGTGATTCTGAGTGTCTAGCAAGTTCCCAGGTGTTGTCAGTGCTACTGGTTTATGTATCATACTTTTAGTATCAAGGTGCTAAGCCACTAAAATTTGTTTGCTTTTGTTCTTTGTCTCTTAACTACAATATAGACTAGCCTCATGTTCTCAAAGGTGTGGTTTCTGGAACAGTAGCATCAGCATCACCTAGGAACTCAGAAAAGAACATTTCTAGGCCTCACTCCTGATCTACTGAATTGGAAACTCTGGGGTGAGCCCAGAAGGCTGAGTTTTAACAAACCTGCCATGTGATTCTGATGTGTGCTACCACTAATCTAACATATCCAGACCCCAATTCCTTGACAGATCAATTAGGACTTGTGTTTAACTTTGAGTAATTAGATACTCAAAAAGCAGTGGCTTAAAAATTTAAGAGTTTATTTACTTTAAAAGAATTCCAGAGGTGGCCAGTCTGGGACAGATATGGCAGGCCCACAGCATCATCAGGAACCTTGTCAGCTCCACTTGCCTTCAGGTGTGGATCTCATCAATAGGCTCACAGAAGAGCTGCCAGGACTCCAGCCATCACATGCACATCTATACTGAATACCAGCTGGACCATCCCCTCTCCAGAGCTTCCTAGTTTTCCCAAAGGATTTTTCCTTATATCTCACTGGCCAGAGCAGTGGCCTATGAAACCAAGATGTTTTTATCAACATCTGGGGCCATTACCCTCTTGAACAAAACAAAGGTTTTCTAAGTATTAAAAGAAAAAAAAAACAATAATGGATATTGGGTAGGCAACCAGCTGTGTCTGCACTAAAAATATGTCATACCTCCCAGAGACAACTACTGTGGGCACTTTGGAGAGTGTCAGATTGTAGTATTTCAATTTTTTAAATACTTTTCTATAGGTACGATTTTTTTAAAGTGATGATTTATTGGTTTTATAATTTAGAAAAAGTTTTTTAATGGAAATATGTCTTAATGAAAAATGTAATTATCACCTTAAAGGGTCGTTTTTGGAAACGTTAGCAACAAGTTTTGAGAAAAGCTTACAAAGGTCTTTTTCTGGGTGCCTTAGGAATGTTAGTCATGCTTTGGGGATAAAAGATTGTGGGAAAACTGTTAATCTGGGACTTATTTCCTGTGTACAAGACAGAAAGGCATGATCTAATGATTAAGGAGAACTGGTGTCTCTTGACCATCATTTGCAATGTAGTTGAGTAATCCTGAAAACAGATGGGCCCGTCTGTGTGTGTGCATGTGTGTGCTTTGTTTCTGCCTTCCAAATACTTTAGTATGTTTTACAACTTCTGTTCGTCAACCTGACAATCTCTAGGATTATGACATTATTGGAAAAACAGCTCTGGCCAGTTATCCGGCGTCCTTTCTAGGTATTCTCCGGGTGGGGGATAATGCATATTCCGCTTTGCAGCAGCTGCAGGTACGAGTCTTTACTGTGGTGACAGTTGCTCGCACGACTTCCTACATGGTGCCTTGAAACTTGACCTAAAACAATAATCACGAATACGCTGGGGTTGCTTTTCCCTTTTCTCTGAATGCGCAGCTCTGATCACTGAACTTGCATCATGGTGTCCTGACACCGTGCCAACATCTTAACAACAGCTCTCCTTTCCTGACCGTCTGCCGTGGCTTCCAGAAGGAGAGGGCCCTTCTCACAGGTCGCGGGCGACTGGCTCCACTTCTTACAAGTCAGTCTCATTTCTTGGTCATCGGTCCCTCCCCCCACCCTCAGGTCTACTTCTTTAGGGAGAAAAGGTTCTGGTGATTGATGTTTATAGCAGAAGAAGCCTGCTTACTGTCTAGGAAGGGCTGGCATTTGCAGGAAGTCTGGTTTCCTGCAAAGGAAGGTCTTACTCAGTGTGTGCTTCCTCCGGCCCGGCTGTCTGGGGACGCCCCTTCCTCCTTGCCGGAGGATGTCCAGGTTGGCTGTCCCCTTTGGCCCTCCCATTTCTCCTCTCTCTCTCCTCTTCCGATGCGCCAGCTCCAGCTCTGTTTTTGCTGTGTGGGTCGTCTTTGGGACTCGCGGTAACCCAGCTCACAGCCTGTTCCCCTCTGCCGGGAGCTGGTTATCCCATTTGCTGCCTCCGCCTCCCCCGTTTCCGACTCCCTTCCTGGGCTGCAGCGTCGGTCTATAGAAACCGAACAGAAATGTGCTGAAACAATTGTCAGTTGATTTTAAACAGAAGTCTGGATGGGGTGAAAGGCAGCAGTACCAAATAGAGACCTGCTTCCACATGAGGAAATAGGGTTTTAATTTGCAGCAGCCAAAAGTGCTTGACCAGTAAAAGGTCAGAGGCGATGATACTGACCCCCCGTCCTTGTAAGAGACTGCTTGTTTGCTTTCTCTCCTGTCTCTCAAGAGGCCACAGCAGAACTTGACTTTCTTTTATTTATTTTTTATGTATTTATTTTGTTTGAGACAGAGTCTCGCTTTGTTGCCTGGGCTCGAATGCCATGGCATCAGCCTAGCTCACAGCAACCTCACGCTCCTGGGCTCCAGTGATCCTCCTGTCTCAGCCTCCCGAGTAGCTGGGACTATAGGCCTGCACCACCATGCCAGGCTCATTTTTTTCTATTTTTGGTAGAGATGGGGTCTCATTCTTGCTCAGTCTGGTCTCGAACTCCTGAGCTCAAGCGATCCTCCCGCCTCGGCCTCCCAGAGTGCTAGGATTACAGGTGTGAGCCACCGCCCCTGGCCTGACTTTCTTTTGTTTCATCTTCCGTGTATTGTAATTGGAAGTAGTTTCAGGTTTTCTCTGCCCTTTGAAAGGAAAAGAATAAAGCGAACAACACTTGCTTGAAAAGTTGTGCGTTTACTGAGTGTCCGTGGTGGCTGCCTGTTCCCTCCCCTTCCACGTAGCAGAGCGCCTTGCCCCACTCCTGGAGCAGACTCCGTGTGGCAGTGCCAAACGAGGGGAGTCCCCAGTTCACCTGCAGGCGCCCGTGCAGAGCGGGTTTCCACCTGACTGGCACCCAGTCCCGCCAGGCTTGCTTATTCAGTCTCCGGTTAGGTGCTGTGGCTTCAGGATTTGCTGGAGGAGAACCCATAGGCGAGGAGAGAGGTGAGCCAGGGAAGCTGTGTATCTTGCAGACCTGAGAGCTTTAAAAAGGTGTCGAGGGAGGAGCACAGTTCCAGGTACTGGGCGTCATGGGAACAGCATTAGGACCTTTGGGAGAACCCGAGGCGCAGCCTGCAGTTGAGTTTAGAAACTGACGTTGGTGTTGACGGCCCAGAGAGAAGCTTCGGTCCCTGCACTTGTAAGGAACAACCAGCTGCATGAACAGGGGAGAAGACAGCAGCGCCGGAAGCATGCAGGTGTGGGGGGCAGCGTGCGGCTTGGGCCGGAGGAGGCCGGCTTTGTCCGGAAGCACCTCTTTCGTTGATTGGTTGGTTGCAGTCTGTTTTAAAAGGTCGGGAAGCTTCACAGAGCTGTGACCCAAACCCTCAGAGAAGATCTTTCTCTACACAGGCAGATATTCTAGAGAGCTAAAGTTTCGTCTCGGACTCAAAAACACCTTCACAGTAACTGATTTGCACATACGTGATTCTAACATGAGTTCTGTGTGTTACTGACCTGCCCGAGGCTGTCAGATGTCCCCAGGCAGCTGTGCTCCCTGGGCTCGGGTACCTACTGTGTTCTTGCGTTTCCTTGGAGATTTGACTGACAGAGCCTTGCTGTTCACTTTTGAGTTTTCTACTGTGATCAAAACTGCCACAGTTATTAGAACCGTGTGCCCACGGGGAGCCACCGGCTCAGCAGAGGCTCATCTGAGAATATCAAAGATTTGTATAATATTTGGAAGGAAGCAGTAAAGTATTTTTTTCTATCATGTTGGTTTATAACGACATTTTCTGGCCAATGGAGGTAAAGTGTCTTAAAGAAGGGGCACTTTTTTCTCACTCTGTACTAAGGACCTGCATGGGCTGGTGGTGTCCCTGCCTGGCCTCTTTTCAGATTGTCTCGATGATGTGTTGTGAGTTCTTCAAAACTCTGCCATCCCCATCCCCTACCCTGCTTGGACTTGTTCGGGGCCCACATTTCATTGCGGGGTGCCCTGCCTCTACTTACCCCTGAGGCCTGGAGCTGACCACGGCAAGGTCAGGAACAGAAGGTCCAGAGTGGCCCACTCCCCGACCCCGTTCCTGCCAGCCACACTCCTGGCCACACGCCAGCCCTGCCTGATGCCAGCTGTGGTCAGCCCCTTGAGTCCAGGCTCATCCACGGCTGGCCACCGTCTTCCCCAGAATCAGAGTCACATCCCATAAGCTCTCAGGGAAGCCGTGGCCCAGCCGATCTGCCGAACTCACTTCTGGAAGCTTTTATCTACCCGATGCAACGGTGTGCTTACCTTAAAACAGCTGGCTTTGTGCTTGCTGCTCAGGATTTTGGTATTAAAAACATATTAGTTAAGGATGCCTACATAGGTGGGAAAATAAGAGACAAAAGCAATGAACAGAGTAACCCCCAATTCAGGTGAGCGGTTGTGTTTGGGTCGAATGTGGCTGGGTGTCATGTCCAGGAGCAGCTCGGAGGTGATGTCTGAAACCCGGTGAATGTTCTGCTTCTTAATCTAGGAAGTAGCTTTGTGAGTGCTCTATGTAACATCCTTAAATTATAAATATAATACATTTCACAGTAAAAATGAACTTGAAAAGGTATAAATGAGCACTGCGGAGTGGTCCAAAAGGCCCTTCTGCGAGTCAAGGGTATGAGTTTAGTAGAAGGAATTCATGACTATTGGGGCAGAATCTTTTTGTTGGTTTTTCTTCACTTCCTAGTGCATAGCTCGATTTGGGGACAGACAGTTGAGCTGCGGAATGTCAACCAGTTTTAGGAAAGGGGACACAGGCGATGTAACTATTTTAAGGAGACTTGTGGTGCACTGGCTTCCCCACGTGTCAGACCTGGGGGGGAAGGCTTTGAGCGTCAGTTCAGGAAACAGAAATGCCCGGCGCAGGCTGCTGCTTTGTCCCGCTTCTCCTGGGATGGGCAGAGCCTGTAGTGGCCATAGGTGCTCACTGGGGTGATGTGGTCTAGAACTTGGGGCACGCATAGAGAACTCTAAATCCAACCTGCAGGCAGAGTGTATGGGAAGAAAGACCCTGTGAGCCGCCCGGCCCCGCGAAGGCCCAGCCAAGGATGATGTCATGGATCGTGATCGTACGTGTTGGAACCCACGGAAAGGGACCCAATCAATATGTTGTCAGAGAAGTTCTTTGGCTGCGTATTTGTTTTTTCTCCCATACCCTAATAATATTCTATTTCCTGGGAGTTTTAACTCTTTCAAGTCGCAAGTGGAACACCTGACTTGTACAGGATCATTCACATAAGAATTTATGTTAAACCAGCTAGAAATAGATAGATAATACATATAGAGATAGATGAAAAGATTGACTGGTTGAACTCTGCAAATCTATACATAAATACATTAATTTAAAGAATTCAACACCAGAATGACTCTAGTAATGTGTTACCTGGCAGATTGAGACTACATCACTGGTAACTAATTTGGTTTTAGATTCTTTAAGAGAGCTTCTAATAAGAAGGCAGCAATGTAGAAAGAAATGACTATTTTAGGGCTTTTTCTTCCTCCAATATTTTATACTGAAACATAACTGATGATTTTTAAAATAAAAATTTAGAAGGATTTTTCTGTATAATTTAGCAAAGCCAACTTTACAATATGTGGACAAACCTCTCCAAATGACAAGGGCTGATAACGGGTTCCTCTTTTCAGTACTTGCTATGTACCCAACCCTGGGACCCAGTAGGTACCTTACCTGCATTTCGTTTATCTGTAAGGCCACGGAAAGTTGGGTTCATCCTCTTGGTGAGTCAGGAAATGGATAGCTGTCAGGGTGACCCACCTGTGCTTTGGGGAGACATTCTGGCCCCCCAATTCTTGTTCTCCCCTCTGTACTGCACAGCCTGGTCACACCCACACACTGCATGCCCTCGTTGGCTGCAATGCCAGAGGCTTGGGGTCAGGGGCTGGGATAAATTGCAGACATCCAAGAAACTGTTGAGACGTTGGTGTTATTATCTGAGTCAGGTAGTCAGGAGTTGAATTCCTTTTTGTATATAAGACATTTCACAAAGTATAGTGAGAATCTTCTAACAGCTGTCATTATTCCATTTTTTCTGCCCCAACACCCAGGAAGGTTAGGATGCGTCCCTACCGGCAATACTGGCTCTCCCTGGAGTGGGGGGGGGGACGGGTCACTGCCTTTGGGTGGTATCAGCTTGGGATGGGGGACAATTGGTGAAGTCACTGCCTCATTTAAAACAAGTAACTGTTGAAAATTTATGAAGTATTCCAAAAGAAAAAAAGTTTAAGAAAGAGTAAAAAATGGGCAGTGAAAAGAAAGTCTATCTTTCCTCCCAATTTCCCAGTCCTGCGTTGCCCTCTCCAGAGGCAGCACAGTTTGCCTGTCTTCTGGCTCCTTCTGGAGATATTCTGAGCACACAAAAGTGTACTGGGGAAGCGCATCTGACTCCCTGCCCCGCATTTTGCTTTGTTCACTAAAGAATGTGTCTGACAGATGATTCCACATCCACATGAGAGCATCTGCCTCATCCTTCTCACCTGCTGCAGAGCCTGGACTTGCTGTAAGTCACCTAACTGGCCTCCTACTGATGGACATACGGTGGTCTCAGGCTGTCGATATTGCAGTGTGGAGGCAAGCGACACGCCGTGCTCATCTGTAAATCCACGGCATAGTAGAGCTAGGCACAGGGACCTGATGAACTGCTTCCCGCCTCTGCGCTCGCCATAGCACGTAACTTGGCATCTGTGTCTCTGCAGTAGTGGTGATCACTCACACCTCTTACAAGCCGACTGTGGGTCAGGTACTGTGCTAAACACTGGCACAGAGCATTATTTTATTATGTCATCACCTCGATTTTAATATTGATATTTAGATAAATAATATAAACATGTTATATGAAATATACTTATGTGAATTACATAAAGTATATTATTATATATAAATTTAATACAGAAAAGTAAGTGATATAATAAATAGATGATATTTAATATCTAGGTAATCCTCACCTAGATTTTATAGATGAGGCTGGATAGTTTAAATATGGTGGAGGTGGGATTTGAACCCAAGTACTCTGGCTCCAGAACCAAGGTACCAAATGGCCCACTGTGTTCCTCACTATAAAGAATATTCCATGAGTTCCTAAGGACTCCACCGAGCACAGTGGCTTTAGAACCAAATATTAATATTATACATGATCGTGTTGTGTACAAATGGAGCTCCTGACTGAGCTTTGGGGAAAATCTCATCAGGAATGATGTCACACATTGGAAGTTTTGAGAGCACGTGGCCCCTGGGTACTGATTGCTCAAGTTCCCCGAGGCTGTGCTGTAGCCCCATCAGCCTGTCCCCAGAAGAGCGCCGTGTGCTGTAGAAGTCAGTCTGTTAGACTGGACTCAGCAGATAGTCTGAGCACAACTCTCATTTTATTTTTAGTAGACACCAAAGCATTCCCGGGAAGCAGCAAGGAGCAAGGAGGAGCGCGTGTGACTCTGTCTGCTCCCCCAGTGGAACAGAAGCCCACTAAACACTCTCTTCCTGATGGGGACAGTTCTCCAGGCAATGACTGTCAGTCTAGTGACCTTTCTGAGCCCACAGAGAGACGACATCAAAGCTTCCTGAAACCCAGAGTCCCCTTTTCTGGGTTTCTCGGCCCCGTGCAAGATGTACACACATCTCCGCAGGAAGACGAGGGTGCTCAGATAGACAGAGAGTCCCCCGCAGGTGAGGAGCGAGGTGGTGGGTTGAGCTAATTCTTTCTGGATATTCCTGTGCAAAGCGGTACTGCGTCTTCCTGGGCCTGGTTCACACAAGCTCACCTGACCGCGCTGCCCCTTCTCCGGCTGGAGAGCGGGAGGTGGCAGAACCGGCAGGTTTAAGTGGTGGGCAAGTCACACCTCCCAAGCGTCCAGAAGGCAGCCCATGCTGGTCAGCGACTCCAGTCCTACTGTGTGCAAGGCCGCTGTCACCTGAGACCAAGAGGAAGCCCCTTCCTGCCCCACTCCCAGGCGCACAGGGTTCCTCGGCTCAGCTAAGGGAGGTTTGGGGTGCAAATGCGGCTGCTCCAGAGGCAGCAGGTCCACCGAGTGGTCTGGGGCCCCCATGACTGACAGCAGGGACGGTGGCTGAGCGGTGTAGCCCCACATGTGCCCCCACTCAGCAGGCACAGCACACGCCCACGAGGCAGGTCCCAGAGTCGGCCTCTCACAGAGGGGGGAAGCAAGAATTAGAACCCAGTTGGCATCTCTCGGGAGGCCAAGCTGCCGACCACAACTAATAAGGCAGTGAACAGCAATGTATGAAAGAACACGAGAATAAAGGAGAAAAATGGTCTGTGGTCCCAATTATACCAGTGGGAAAATTTGGATTCTTTATCACTCTAAAGATTTCTCAAATCACTGTGGAAAACAACAGGAAGAAAGGTACCAGATTCTATAGCTTTGGGTTGTAAAAGTTAAATTGGTTATGGTAATTGATACAGATAATTGCACTGGGAACTTATGTTAATCCCTAGCTCTTCATTCATCAATCCATTGGGGAAACACTTATTAAACACCTACTGTATGTCAGGTGCTGTGCTCAGTGCTTCAAGCTCTCCAAGCTCTTAGTCGGTGTGGGAGACAGTGTGGCCGTGTCTGCATGGTGGGCTGTTGGGAAGCCAGGGACGCCCCCGACACTCTGAGCAGGGTCTGAGCAGAGACGTCTTCCCCAAGGAAGTGAGTTTGAGCAGGAACTTGAAAGTATATTAGAGGTTTAAATTCAGACCCAGGGCCAAGAGCATCGCAGGTGGAGGAAAAGGCACGCAAGGCAGAGTCAGTGGGAGAACGTGGCTGACTGGGGACCTGCGGAGGGTCCGGGCCAGGGTGCAGCGGGGGTGAGGTGATGTGAGTCTGCACAGGCCACATGGGTCAGGTTGGAAGTCCTTGCTGAACCAACTAAGAGGGTCTGGACTGAAGGCAGAGCCAAGACTTTGAAGGGGAAGAGACAGAATTAGATTTGCTCTGGAGGAAACTGTCTCATGAGCAGTGTGGAGGGCAGATGCAGAGGGGCCAGGCCAGGGGCTGAGACCCAGCCAGCGGGTGGTATCGCTGTGCAGGGGGCGGGACACAGTCCCAGAGACTTCCAGGATCCAAAGGACAGGTTTTTTTCTGAGCAGAGAGGAAGATGGGATGTCAGGGCTGGCCCTTGGGTTGCTGGTTCTGCTGGGGGAGAGGATGTGGGGAAGGATGCACAGGAACTGCGGCTTCCCTGGGCACAGGGTGCGCCAGAGAGACATTCACGGCAGCAGTGGAAGCGGAACGGCAGAGACTCAGTTAACTCTGCAGGAGGGGCTGGGGGCTGGCGGTTAGACCTGAGGGAAGGTGGACCACAGGGAAAGCTTCCAGATGGAACAAGAGCACATGTTTGGAAAAATGAAGGAGCAGGACTTGAGACCCTGTAAGCAGCATGGTGTTTGTAGAGACTCCCAGGTGACAGCTGGGGGAGGGCCACCCACCGCGAACAGCCGTGAAACGTGTGGTTGGCTTGGGCTTGCAGGTAGTGAGGACTGTGGTGGATTCTGAGTAGAGATTGGATAGCTAGTCTGGGCCAGAGAGGACCCAGGTGTCACGGTGACAGTTACTGCAGGGGGTTCAGATACAAGAGTCACGGGAGATGCATCCTGTGTCCAGGTGAGCCCCTGATGGTCACCTCTTCACTCCCAGCAGAGCAAGCTCCCTTGGGCACCTAGCCTGGCGCCATGGAGAGGCGCAGGGTAGCTGTGACATGGTCCAGCCCTGGAGGGAGTCACAGGCTTGTGGGGTTAAGACATCATCTTCCAACCCCACATGGGTCCCCCCGTGGAAGGGGAGGGAGGCTTTTTGAAGGTTTGCGCTCAGCCTGGAGGGAGGAGGTCACCGGGCTTTGTGGAGACATCAGAGCACGCGGGCGAGGAGCGAGGAAGAGGCTGTGGGGTTCGGCACTGGAGTGGTTTGGGGACGATGTGGGGTGGGCAGGTGCGCCGGGTGAGAAGGGGCTTCCGACAGGGCGGTGGCCTCAGGGTAGACTGAAGGATGTTGTGTTCCAGGCTGAGGCATTGGCCAGTTAGTGGCCAGCGCTTGGTGCTGTTGAATCAATTCATTTCCTGACCTTTTCCACAAAGGAACGTCAAAACGGCCCTAGGAAGAGGCCTGACCCAGCGTAGAGAGAGAGGTCATTTCGATCCTTATGCAGAGCCAGCGATGGCCTCTGGCAAATGAAGGGGAGGGATAAATAATTGCATTCCAGTCCTCCCTCCTTATATCATTAGTGTAGCAGACACAGCAGAGATTAATACACTGTCCCCAAATAGCTGAACTGTAATAATTGTACAGGACACACTTAATATGAGGCACAGAATAGCGAAGTTTCTTTTCACTGTGAGCAAAGGCCCTGGAAACATCGGCGGGGATACCACCATGGCATAATTGGCCCATGAATGTGAACATCCCTCCCTGTGACCAGGGCAGCCGCGAGGGTCTTTGATGGGTGTGACCTTGTCGGCTTGACGAGGCCCATTAGCAATCCGCTGGCGTTTCCATTTTCACAAGTGTCTTCTGTGTCTGGTGGTATTGAGGAGCCAGGTGAAAATCGCTCGGTGCCCTCTAAATGGGATCCTAAATCTTCTCTCCTAGGAGACTACACCTGCTGTGACTTGGTGGTAAAAATAAAGGAGTGTAAGAAGAGTGAGGACCCCACCAGGCCTGAACCCTCGCCAGCGCCCGCCGCGGGGCCAGAGAGCCCCGCCCCGTGTGAAGACGGCTCTGAGCCTCAGCAAACGCCTGCAAACACCTTGACCTTGCAGGTGAGGCCTTCTGTGCGTCCCGGAGGGATTCCCACCCAGGGGAGACCCTTCCTGGGGCATCAGTGGGTGACCTCACTTCCGCCTCTGAGGCTGGAAACCTGACTCCCCCTGCCAGTGGCTGTGTGACTCCTGGCAGGTCCCTGAGGCTTTCTGTTTCACTGTCTGAATGACGGAGATGGTGACACTGAGCCCTCCAGAGTAGAAGCAAATACTATCGGTAGTGACAATAATCACAGCAATGACAGATACCCAGATGGCACCCAGGTTACTTCACAGACACCAGTGCCCTCAATCCTCACGAGGCCCCGAGGAGGCAGAAGCCCCTGTAGACCCGTCCCATCCTCAGATGAGCACGTTGAGCCTGCTCAAGATTAGGGAAGTGGCCCAGAGTCACGCAGCCATAAATGGGAGGATATGAAAGTTTTCATTTGCTGTCTTTTCTGATTGTAGAAGTAATAGGGGTGCATTCTTTGAAGTTCAAAACGTTCAGAGATACAAAAAGCAGGAGGGCAAACAAGCTAAGAGAAAGCCCCTGCTAACAGTGTGTTGTGCAGTCAGCCACGCCTTCACTGTAAGCACTTAATGAGGTTGCAAATCTGCCTGCAGTTGTAGAGACGGCACCATAGCCATCCCTCAGTGGGCCCTGGGTGAGACATTCATGGGGACCCCAAAGCAACCTAAGCCTCCAGGAGTGTCCTTGGGCAGGTGGCCCATCCAGGCAGCAGCCACATCTGGGCTGACAGGAGCCATCTTTCCAGGCCTGGAGAGGCCTGAAGCTTCAGCACACCCTGTGGCCTGTGCGTTGTGGTGCTCGGTACCTGGTGGCTGGTGCTGGCCGAGAGGACTTCTTTCCCAGTACGGCTTCCAGGGCCACATGCATGACACAGACAGGCCCATGCTGCCCTCCCCCTGGGAACCCTGAGCTTCCCAGGGCTGGGAGCAAAATGGGGCAAAGGAACGTTTTGGTCATGGCAGCACATCTGGTGAGCCTCTGCTGAGCAAGTTAAGCCCTATGTGCAGGGCTTGGTCCAGTGGCTGTGAGTGACGCGTTGCCAATGTGACAAGGCCCGTGCTTTCCAGACCTCGCAGCCTAGCATGGAAGTAAGTATGTGCGGGCCACTCTTGCTCAAGGCCATTACATTAGCGAAATGTCAGGATGCTTGGGCTGAACAGGGAGCTTCATTGGGCTTTTGGGAGTGACAGGATGGGCCAACGGGTGTGACTGTGGGTGGCACTTCAGGCAAGGGGACAATTTGAGCAGAGGCACTCATGGAATAGCAAGTTAAGACAACGAAAGGCCATGTGGGAGAAGCACAGGAACCCCCAGACTGCCCCGAGCCTCAGTTTTGCATCTGCCAAAGGGAAAGAGATACACCTGCCTTCCTGAATCTGTGCACGATTCCTGGAGACCATGAGCACACGGAGCAGCGGGCCCGGCACCTGACACAGAGCCGGGGGCAGGGAGTCTTGCTCAGTAGGCCTGTGGGGGTGGCGTAGGGCATGCAGGCGGAGAGACGAGGCCGAAGGGAGACATAGGGACTTTGGACCTGTTTGATGCAGCTCCCAGAGCCATACTGTGTAGGCCAAGATTTCCTCCCAACAATTTCCACCCAAAAAGAGTTGTTTCCTGTAGCCACAGTTGTGGTTTCTCCTGAACAGACGCATTTTTTTCACAGCAGGTGGCTGATCTGTGTCTGTGTCCCTTAAGGCTTCCAGTAGCCAACAGGTTCCAATGACTCATCGCGCCCCAGTCCTTCCCCACAGTATCTCTTTGGAATGTGGGATGTGGGGCTCTCAGATCTTGGTCTTTTGGTGACGAGTGACTTGACAGGGTAGAAGGACAAAGGGGCACATGTTACCTTTGCACTCCAAGTTTCGACGCTGGTGACTGGTTGATCCTGCCCAGTGGGGCCCTTGGTGCTGGCCAGGACTGACCACCAGGACCTGTGTCACCGGCTTGTCTAGCCCCATTTTTACACAGGTTCCGGAAGAAAATTGTGACGTGCTTTTGCACCGTGGCTCTGGTCTCTGACTGTTGGGCTTTCGATCGGCTTCTTGGCCAGATCGGCCGGCCGTGCTGCCTTTCCGTGTCACTTCTCTTAAAAGTAAAGTGTTTCCTTTGCTCCGATTAGGAAGCGCTGGAAGTGCGTAAACCTCAGTTCATTTCTCGCTCGCAAGAACGGCTGAAGAAGCTGGAGCACATGGCACAGCAGAGACGGGCGCAGCGGAAGGAGAACCCGGGGCAGAAGCAGAGCCTCCTTCCCGTGCGCGCCAGCAAGAAGCAGTTCACCGTTCCCCACCCTCTTAGTGGTAAGCGGCAGGTGGCCGGGGTGGGAGGGTTCTCGGGACTGGAGCCTTCACCTGGAGGTGATCGTTCCAGACGCCGCCACTGACTCACACGGAACCCGGTGGGGCCTGAGTGGCCGACCCTCAGCGTCGTAAAGACAGCCCCAGGGGCCGGCCCCTGGGAGAGGTTACACATGGGCACTGAGCTCAGCAGAAACAACTTGGGACACAAATTTACCATCACAGCTGGGAAAGAAGCCACAGCACTGTAGCAGCCAGGGCAGCAAGTTCAAATTCTTGGCTCCTAACAGACATTTGCAAGAGGCCCCCTTTGCCCTTCATAGATTGCAAAACAGATCTCAGGGTGAGAGGTTGACTCCAGCTTGTCTGAATCAACATTCGTCATCTCCAAACCCCTTTCCTGCTGCGCACTCAGAGAGCGGATGGCCGGCTTCCCAGCGCTGCGAGGCCAGTGTCGAGCTGACCCCGGGAGGCAGGGCGCTCATTCACTCACTGGAGAAGGAGTCATTGGGAACCTTCTCTGGACGCCGTGCTGGGAGCTGGGAGTAACAATGTGAGCAAGACTGACCTCACTCCTTTCTTCATGGAGCTTATAAACAGACTATTAAACCTGAAAGAATAACAAAAAGAGACAAAGGCAAGGACGAGGGACATCAGAGCACATTCTTGTGGCCTGCCAACCCAAATCTTAAAATCTGGAGGCCTGGAGAAACCTCAGTTGTATTCCTTTGGATAGAGGAATGAGATCTTTCTAACTTGGGAAAATGTTTTGGTGCCTAGGAGGTGAAATCATGAGTGTAGTTCTGAATAAAAGTCTCCTGGGGAAATGACCGTAGTCAGTAAAGTGCAGCTCAGCAAACATCGCTAAGATCTTATAAGAACGAGGGCGTGAGGGACAGGAGAAAGAGTGTCGTGGTAGGATTCCTCTTGGCCTCCGTGGCCCACGGGCAGGCTAAGTCTCCTTCCTCCCGCCAGAGCGCTGCTGGTAGAGTTGTCTAAAGGCCTCGGTGAAAGGTGAACTTGAACACGTCCTTCTCACGGCTAAGGATTTGGCAAAACACCTGCTGCCCCTCCCTCATGACACCTTCCAGTGTGCTAATCTAAGGAACTCAGCAAAATGGATGTGCAAAGAAATTCCCCCATGGAAAAATGTGTCTCTAACCAGTGTTTCAAGCCCCCCGGCAGATACAGGCGCGATTTGAGTGTGTTTTCCAGAAAGCTGTTCAGTCTCTGGCCCAGCCAAGAGCCACCTGGATGCAGGCACAGACGTCTCGAGGTGCTGTGAAGACCAAATGCCGGCCACACTGGGTCCCCCGGGGCCGTCGGTGGCCACACTTGCCCCGGGCAGGGCTGGGTGCTGGACCGGGCTGTTCTGAAGATGCTGCTTGATCGAGTGGTCAGCCTGCAAGTCTGGCACCAACAAACAGAGGAGGGCACCACTTTGGAGCCCGAGATAATGCACACGCGTAGCCGAAGTGGCACCTCAGGGGCTTTCTTTTCAGCCTGGTCCCCTCCCTTTGAGTGGGAAGACACAGAGACCAGAGGCATGAGGGGACCTGCGGGTGTGGTGCTGCGCTGGGTCCCTCCTCCCCTGGGCCAGCACCTCCCGGCTGTGCACTGCCAGCCACCAGTGGTTGGCGTCCCGTCATTCCAGACATGGAGGTGATGTGGCCTTGGACATCTGTGTTGGTTTCCTGGGGCTGCTATACGAATTTACCACCAACCAGAGGGCTGAAAAGAACGGAAACTTACTTTCTTACTGCTCTGGAGGCCGGATGTCAAAATCAAGGCTTGGTTCCTTCTGGAGGCTCTGAGGAAAACCCTGTGCCTCTCTCCCAGCTCTTGGGGGCTTCTGGCAAGCCTTGGTACTCCGAGGCTCGTGGGCTCAGCACTGCAGTCTCTGCCTCGGTCCTCACGTGGCTTCCTTCCTTGGGTCTGTGTCTCTGTGCTCCAAGTTCCTCTTCTCATGAAAACACTAGCCGTTGCACCAGGGCTCGCCCTAACCCAGTGTGGCCTCGTCTTAGCTCGATTGCATCTGCAAAGACCCTATGTTGACATAGGGTCACCGTCACAGTTATGGGAGGTTAAGACCTAAACATGTCTTTTTGAGGGGACACAGATCTACTCACTGCATCATCCAACGGCGGTGTTTGCCCAAAACAAACATTCTTACAAGTCTGCATTCCTTTAAATGAAAAGCTTAAAATCATGTATAATGAAAGGCGACCAGGCCCAGTCCATAACTTTAAATAACCGGGGCACCTTTTTACTCCCCGGTTTCTGACAGTCCCGGCCACTGGCACGCTCTCGGCGGGACTTGGCCGGCACGGATTTGACAGCCGTTCTGACCTGTCCCTGCAGTATTTATGTGTTGATGAGAGCTTTACTTTCATGTTTGTTTGTGTTAGGTCAGTGAAATCAGACAACCTCTGAAACCGGAGCCTTGTGTGAGCTTGGGCAAGTGAGAGGGACTGTTTAAGGCCCCATTAAACAAGTCTGCAGTACACATCTTGTCTTCAGCCTGTCTGCTGGCAAGATGATAAAAGCGAAATGCAGATGTTTTTCTTACATGCTAAATTAGTTAATAAATCATATGCGTGAGTGAGCTCTGGCTACGGCGTCGAGGCGTCTGGTAAAGAGAAGACTCCAATTTGCTTTTGGTACTGGGGTGGCTGCCTGGGATCGGGGCTCGCCGAGCAGTCTTGGCTCAGGGACAGACCTGAGAGGCTCAGGTGGCAGCTCTGGCAGGTGACAATGCCGCAGAAGTGAGTGCCCAGACTTGCAGGGGCGATTACGGCGAGGACCAGGGGGCCAGCGATGCTTCACGAAATCCGAGCAGCCATGAGGCTTGGAGCAGAGCGACACGTGTATTAGTTAGGGTTAGGCCCCTTGTTTGGAGGCAGGAGAATTTTCACAAACAACTAGAGACTCCAGCGGGACCAGGCAGTAGCATTATAAAGGTCCTGGCTGTAGTGTCTAGTGTATCTTCACTATCTTGTCACCTGTAGTTTGAACCCTCAAAGCCAATAAAACACAATGCTGAAGTCTCCTTCCCCTCCCTGGAGCCACCTGGAGCTGCCTGGCCCACCTTTACATGGCTGTCACAGTGACAGAAGGAACTTCTTTGACCATCTTGAGAGCTTGTTCGAGAACCCAGTCTGCCTGGGCACAGTCCGTGGTCTCTCCACCTCGTGGGGAAGCAGGCAGGTGCAGAGGCAATGACCATGGGATTTGCTTGGTGCCAAGAAAGGGGTTTGCCTGGGTTGCCATGGAAACCCACAGGAGGTGGACTTGCTCCCACTCTGGGGACATGGAAGTTTCCTGGAGGGAAGACCCGAGGATTGGTCTGTGTGGATAGGATGAGTAGAAACCATGCAGGTGAATCGCAGCATGGGGTGGGTGAGGGGGGCGCAGTGGTGAGAGGTCTCTGGGGATGCGCAGTTTCAGCTATGACTGGACCGTAGAAGTGGGGGCGGGACAGGGCGGTGGAGGGGCCAGAGAGGAGCCCAAGGCAAGATGGACCGTTTGTGTTGCTACTAAGTGGAACTTACTCTGAGGTCAAAGCTGAGGCTGGGGGCCGTGTGGTGTAGCTCCAGGCAGGATGCAGCCAAGGCGGGCTGGAGGAAAGGGCTGCACAGGGCGGATGGATGCCAGAGGTTCTGAGGAAGAAGGCTCAGAGGAGCATGGCAACTGCCGTGCTGCGGAGGAGAAAAGCTGAGACCCAAGGAAGCTGAGGGAGGATGGCAGGAGGCCGGGCTTGGCCGTCAGTCTCTGGCATTACCCACACTCTGACCTGAGGCCTCTCTCTTCCTCCCAAGTCAGGGTTCTGCTGTTCAGTCCACTAGAGCGGCCTGGGAGCTACAAGTGAGGCTTCCCCATCATTAATGTGCAGCTCCTGGGGTCCCAGGTGGATCAGCTCATGCTCAAAAGCCAGCCATGGCCAGGAATTAGAGTGTTTCAGATCTTGTCATAGCTTCTACCTTATCAGATGAATCCAGAGCAGGATAGGCTAGAAGCTTGGTACAGCACCTGCTGGTCATAGGGGTTATAGGACCTGCAGGTCACAGGGAATACACAACCTGCAGGTCCTAGAGAATACAGCACCTGCAGGTCGTAGAGGATACAGCACCTGCAGGTCATGGATAGTACAGCATCTCGAAGTTGTAGGGAATATAGCACCTGCAGATAGTAGGGGAAAGATCATCTGCAGGTCATAGATGGTGCAGCACCTGCAGGTCATGGGGGATACAGAATGTGTTGGTCTAAGGGGATACAGCACCTGCAGGTCACAGAGGACACAGCACCTGCAGGTCATAGAGGATACAGCACCTAGAGGTCATAGATAGTGCAGCACCTGCAGATTGTAGATGATACAGCACCTGCAGGTAGTAGATGTACAGCACTTGCAAGTCCTGGATGATGGTATAGCAACTGCAAGTCATGGGGCATGCAGCACCTGCAGGTTGTAGGGGATAGGTCATGGGAGTAGCAGTTCATAGGGAATACAACACCTGTAGGTGGTAGAGGATAGAGCACCTGCAGGTTATGGGGGGTACAGCACCTGCAGGTCATAGGAGATACAGCACATGCAGGTCATAGGGAGTACAACACCTGCAGGTCACAGAGGACACAGCACTGGCAGGTCGTAGAGGATACAGCACCTGGAGGTCATAGGAGACACAGCACCTGCAGGTGACAGATGGTACAGCACCTGAAGTTGGTAGGATATACAGCACCTGCAGGTCCTAGGAGTCAGAGCACCTGCAGGTCATAGGAGATACAGCATCTGCAGGTCTTAGAAGATAGAGCACCTGGAGGTCTAGGAGATACACCACCTGCAGGTTGTAGGAGATACAGCTCCTCGAGGTCGTAGAGGATACAGCATGTGCAGGTTGTAAGAGGTACACCACCTGCAGTTTGTAGGGGATATAACACCTACAGGTGGTAGAGGATAGAGCACCTGCAGGTCATGAGGGATACAGCACCTGCAGGTCATAGAGGACACAGCACCTGCAGGTCATAGATGGTACAGCACCTGAAGTTGGTAGGATATACAGCACCTGCAAGTACTAGCGGTCAGAGCACCTACAGGTCATAGGGGATACACTACCTGCAGGGCATAGGAGATACAGCACCTGGAGGTCATAGGGGATATAGCACCTGCAGTTTGTAGAGGATACAACACCTACAGGTCATAGAGGATAGAGCACATGCAGGTCATGGGGGATACAACACCTGCAGGTTGTAGGAGATACAGCATCTGCAAATCGTAAGAGATACAGCACCTGGAGGTCGTAGGGGATGTAGCACCTGCAGTTGGTAGGGGATACAACACCTGGAGGTCATAGAGGATAGTACACATGCAGGTTGTAGAGGATACAACGCCTGCAGGTCGTAGAGGATAGTGCACCTGCAGATCATGGGAAATACAGCACCTCCAGGTGGTAGAGGATAGAGCGCCTGCAGGTGGTAGAGGATAATGCACCTGCAATTCATGGGGGATACAGCACCTGCAGGTTGTAAGGGATAAAACACCTGCAGATGTAGGAGGTATATCACATGAATTTATAGGGCATATGGCACCTGCAAGTTGTAGGGGGTAGACCACCTGCAGTTTATATGGGATACAGCACCTGCAGGTTATAGGGGATAGAGCACCTGCAGGTCATAAGAGGTACACCACCTGCAGGTCATAGGGGATAGAGCACCACAGGTCTTAGGAGATAGAGCACCTGGAGGTTGTAGGGGATACAGCATCAGCAGGTCATAGGGGATACAGCACCTGCAGGTCATGGGGCATACCACTTGCAGTTTGTAGGGACTATAACACCTGCAGGTGGTAGAGCACCTGCAGGTCATGGGGAACACAGCACCTGCTGGTCCTAGGAGAGACAGCATGTACAGGTCATAGGGGATACAACACCTGCAGGTCACAGAGGACACAGCACCTGCAGGTTGTAGAGGATACAGCACCTGGAAGTGATAGATGGTACAGCACCTGTAGTTGGTAGGATATACAGCACCTACAGGTGATAAGGGATAGAGTACCTGCAGGTCATAGGGGATACAGCACCTGCAGGTCATAGGGGATAGAGCACCTGGAAGTCGTAGGGGATACACCACTGCAGGTCATAAGAGGTACACCACCTTCAGTTCATAGGGCCTACAGCACCTGCAGGTCATAGAGGATACAGCACCTGCAGGTAGTAGGTGTATAGCACTTGCAAGTCATAGATGGTGCTATAGCAACTGCAGGTCATGGGGGTGCAGTACCTGCAGGTCGTAGGAGATACAGCACCTAGAGGTTCTAGGGGATACAGCACCTGCGGGTCATAGGCGGTACACCACCTGCAGGTCGTGTAAGAGATACAGCACCTGTAAGTTGTAGAGGATACAGCACCTTCAGGTAGCAGAAGGTACAGCTCTTGGAGGTTGTAGGCACTTGTTCAACTTCAGCATTCACTGTCCAGTATTAACACACCTGTGCCTTCTAATGTGCACGGAATCTCCTGGAAGCTGGCCCTGGCTGCCACCCAGTGGGCTTCGGGCCCAGCTTTGGAGCCTCGGTGTCTGCCACCCCCACCCCAAATCCCAGGCCCCCTCACCGTGATGCTGCCCAGCTCCTCCCTTCTCAGTTGTTCTCATTTACTGTCCTTCCTAACTTCAGGAACGTTCATGATCAGAGTCCCCAAATCACCTGATAGAAGCTGTATCTATTCCTCCTCCTCTCTGCACAGCACCATCCTGCCTAGCCTCAGAAGCCCCTCTCACATCCAGCCTCTTCAGTCAACTCTCTCCCCCAGGCCCTCTCCTCTGCTTCCTGTAATGCAGGCCCTGGGCTGCGTGGTGCCTTCACTTCCCAGCTGAGCACTTTGCTGTGAGTCGCTGCTGCTGCCTGTACTCAATGTTGCAGCCAACTCAGAAAGCCTGACAGTGCTCACGCACCGGGTCCGCCCTTCTGTTCTCAGCTTGTTCCCTCTTTGCCTGCAGCAGTCCTCTTGCGTGGCTCTCCAAGGCGGTCCCCTTAGTCTTGGATGTGTAGAGGATGCTCCTGATGGGAGATGGGAGCATCCTCTTCTTCCACATGACCCTCCCTGACTCCCATCTCCTGCCCCTTGCCCCCATTTGAGCACTTGTGGCTCTTGCATTCTTGTGTCTCTCTAGAACCACCTTCTTCACTTTGAATTATGTCACGCGAGTGTGATGGTACCTTCTTCACTTGGGATTACAGGCACGTGGGTGTGAAGGGGAAATCTCCCTAGATTATAAGTGCTGGCGGGCACACACCACGCCAGGTCACTCTGGATCTCGCTGCGTCTAGCACATCAAACCGAATTACTCTGAACTGCGTTGTCCAGACTTCCCAGGGTGAGCCAAGTCAGAGCCATCCACATCACGGACTGCTAGAGAAACGGAATTCTCCAGAAGGCACTGCAGAATTCCTTCTTCAAAAAAATCTGCCTTTGCTGATGATTCTTGGCTGGAGCAAGTATTAAAATTAATTTGCATTCCCAGAGCATCTCGCAGAAGATGTGGCCCAGCAGACACGAGGCAGCAGCGGAAGTCGTCTCAGTAGGGAAATGTGCTCGCCACGCAGCCAGCCGGGCACGGCCGCTTCGTCCTTGCTGCCCGATCTGATCTCGGGATGTTTTTCCATAAAACATTTGTATAAATATTTGGGATTAGTCCTCCCAATGTTACTCACAAAGGAATTTTTTAATGTGCTTATCAGATAAAAAATTTTTATTTCTCAGGCTGCAAAGAAAACAGGAAGCGAGGATTACTCAAGACCGTCTCCCCAATTCAAAGACATTCACGTGTGCACCGTTATTAGTGTCTTCACAGACACTGCGAGGTGTTGTGTTCTTTTAAGGAACGTGAGAAGGAAAGGTCGATTTGTGCCTATTGATTAGACGTAGATTTACAGGGCAGCTTTACTTCCAATTAAAATGACGTAAGGTAAAAACACTGAATTGCAGAACCGTAAGAAAGATGACGTTATGAGTGATCCTTTTTCCCCATTGCCTTGATTTTATTCTCTAAATGATTTCCCTTTATATTCTACAAAGCAGTTAAGTAATAAACCTTGCAGTGACACTACGGATGTAAATCTACTTGGCAGCAAGCATAAAGTTTATTAATCATCTACAAATCACAATATTTTGTGGGCCTCTAAAAATGCTGGGAAACCCTGGAGTTGGAGCAAACAATAACTTTGATGTCAACAGTTATTCTATCAGACTTTTCATACTGGATGTAGCCGTTTTAGATGCGGTTGTGATTCGAGCCGTTGCTAACGTTCCTTTCAATGAGTAGTTTAAACTTGTCATTAAAACACATGTCTAGTTTCAGCTCTACTAAGGTTTAATTGACAAATAAAAATTGTATATATTTGTGGCATATGGCATGATGTTTTGACGTATGTATGTGATGTGAAATGATTGAATGAAGATAATTAATCCATCACCTCAAATATTCCCTTTTTGGTGGTAAGAACATTGAAGATCTACTCTCTTAGTAATTGTCAAGTATGCAACACTTTATTATTAACAATAGTCACCATTGTGTACAATAGGATTCGAGAACTTATTCCTCCCATCTAACTAAAGCTTTGTACTTTTAGACCAGCATCTCCCCAGTTCCCCTCCTCCAGCCCTTGGTAACCACAATTCTACGCTTTGCTTTCTATGAGTCTGACTGTTTTAGATCCCACAGATAAGTGGGGTCATGCAGCATTGGCCTTTCTGTGCCTGGTTTATTCCACTTAGCATACTGTCCTCCAGGTTCATCCACGATATTCTAGAGTGTGTGCGTGTGTGTCTGTGTGTGTGTAGATATATACAAACCACATTTTCTTTATCCATACATCTGTTGATAGACACTTAGGTGAATATCTTGGTTATTGTGAATAAATCTGCAATGAACACAAGAGTGCAAATACCTCTTTGACATACTGATTTCATTTCCTTTGGATATACACCCAGAAGTGGAATTGCTGGATCATATGGTAGTTCTATTTTTAATTTCTTGAGGAATCTCCATACTAGTTTCCATAATGGACATACGAGTTTACGTTTCCGTTTCTTCTAAGTTTTCTGATTTATTGGTATATAGTTGCTCATACTAGTCTCTAATGACCCTTTGAATTTCTGCAGTATCAGCTTAATGTCTCCTTTTCATCTCTGACTTTATTTATTTGGGTGGTCTATCTTTTATTTCCTTAGTTTGGGTAAAGGTGTGTCAATTTTGTCTATCTTTTCGAAAACCAACTTTTTGTTTCATTGATCTTTTGGGATTTTTTTGGTTTCAATTTCATTTATTTCTGCTCTGATCTTGATTATTTCTTCTACTATTAGATCATTAAATATGAAATATCTGATTTCAAATCAGAAGTTTAGTTTATTATATTTCAAACAAGAAGCAGTACAATTACAGTATGCACCTAAACTATCAACACAGCTTTCCGTCTTAATAATAGCTTGTTTATGCCAGCAGTGAAGCAGCCCAGAGAGCGAGTGGTGATGAAGTCGTGAAAGGTGTTTCCCACAGCTTGTTGAGAATAGAATACTTTTACCTGCAAGAAGTGGCCCAAAGCCTGAGGAAGTGGTAGTCAGTTGGTGCAAAGTCTGGTGAATATGGTGGATGACAGAGAATTTCCAAGTCCAGCCTCTGTAGTTTGAGCAGCATTATTTGTATGACATGTGATTGAGCATTGTCTTGCAAGAAAATTGGCCTGTCTCTATTGCCCAGTCTCTCTTGGCTGCTTAATCACAAGCATCCTCATCATTTCATCCAGCTGGTTGCCGTAGACATCTGCTGTAATCGATTGACCAGGTTTCATGAAGCTGTAGTGGATGATACCAGCATTGAACCACCAAACAGACACCGTTAGCTTTTTGTGATGAATATTTGGTTTTGGACTGTGTTTCAGCACTTCATTTTATCCAACCATTGTGTGAATGCTTGCGATTGTCGAAAAGAATCCATTTTTCATCACGTGTAACAATACACGATAGAAATGGTACTTTGGGGTTTAGTTTGCTCTTGTTTTTCATTTCTTTGATATGCTTCATTAGGTTGTTTATTAACATTTTAAGCTTTTCTACTGTTTTGATGTTGACACTTCTTGCTATAAACTTTCTTCTTATTGCTGCTTTTTCTGTATCTCATAGTTTTTGATATGTTTTCATTTTCATTTATTTTGAGAATTTTTAAAATTTCCTTCTTAGTCTTTTCATTGGTCCACTGGTCATTCTGGTGCATATTGTTCAATTGACATGTGTTTGCACATTTTCCAATGTTCTTCTTATTCAGTTCTAGTTTTATTCCATTGTGATTAGAGAAAATACTTGGTATGATTTCAACTTTTCTGAATTTTTTAAAACTTGTTTTGTGGGCTAACATATGTTCTATCTTTGAGATGATGCATAAACTGAGGAGAAGATGTATTCTGCAGCCGATGGATGAAACATTTTGTAAATATCTGTTAGATCCATTTGGTCTGTAGGGCGGATTAAGCCCAATGTTTCTTTGTTGATTTTCTTTCTAGATGATCTGTTCAATGTTCAAAGTAAAGTGTAGAGGTCTCCAGTGATTACTGTATTAGAGTCTCTCTCTCTCTTTAGCTCTTAGAATATTTGCTTTATATATCTGTGTGCTCTAGTGTTTGGTGCATATATATTTAGAATTGTTATATCTTCTTGCTAAATTGACCCTTGTCATTACATAATGACCTTCTTTTTCTCCTTTTACAGTTTTTGCCTTGAAATCTATTTTATCTTATAGAAGTATAGCTACTCCTCTTCTTTTTTTTGGTTTTCATTTGCATGGAATATCTTTTTCATCCCTTTATTTTCAGTCTATAGGTGTCTTTATAGGTGAAGTGGATTTCTTGCAGACAGCACATAGTTGGCTCTTGTTTTTTTTTATCCATTCAGCCTTGATTGGAGAGTTTAGTCCATTCACATTCAATGTAATGATTGATAGGTAAGGACTTACTCTTGCCATGTTGTTATTTGATTTCTGGTCATTTTGTGATCCTTCCTTCCTTCCTTCCTTCCTTCCTTCCTTCCTTCCTTCCTTCCTTCCTTCCTTCCTTCCCCCTCCCTCCCATCAACCCAACCAGCCAACCACCCACCATTGTTAATATTGATTTTATTTTCCTTAATTAAATAAATAATAAATAAATAAAGATAGTGAGTTATTAATGAAAGAAAGTAAGGAAGGAAGGAAGGAAGGAAGGAAGGAAGGAAGGAAGGAAGGAAGGAAGGAAGGAAGGAAGGATCATACTGAGA
>CAUYRT010085896.1:0-10097 GCA_963574885.1 Lepilemur ruficaudatus | reverse complement strand
CTAGCTCACAGCAACCTCAAACTCCTGGGCTCAAGCGATCCTTCTGCCTCAGCCTCCCGAGTAGCTGGGACTACAGGCATGCACCACCATGCCCAGCTAATTTTTTCTATATATATTTAGTTGGCCAATTAATTTCTTTCTATTATTAGTAGAGACGGGGTCTTGCTCTTGCTCAGGCTGGTTTCGAACTCCTGACCTTGAGCAATCTGCCCGCCTCGGCCTCCCAGAGTGCTAGGATTATAGGCATGAGCCACCGCGCCCAGCCCAGGGAGGAATTTTTAATTCAAGAAGTTTAAATTCCAGAGAGAAGACTCAGACAAACACTTAATATATAAACTAAGTCAGGTGATGATGTTATGGGAAAAGATATGCAGGAAAAGGGGACAAGATGGCCAGAGCCAGGAGTGTCACAACTTTAAAGAGGGAGTTCACGGAAGGTCTCGCTGAGAAGATGACATTTAACCAAAGGAGGGGAGGGAGGAAAGCAGCTAGAGAAAGCAACCTGGGAAAAAGCAACAGTAAGTGTAAGAACCCTGGGTCAGGAGTGCACCTAGTGTCTCATTTGAAGACCAGCAAGGCAGCCAGTGCAACTGAGGCAGAATGATGGAGACAGTGTGGAAAGGGATGAAGGCAAAGAGGTGACTGGGGTGTTCCCCTTGTGTAGCCTTAGAAGGATCTAACTAATATAGCTCTTAGCACACGTTATTCAAATTATTGGTTTATCTTCCTATCTTCTCAATCATGGAGGAAGCTTCCTGGAAGCTGGGTCATTCATTCATTCATTCACTCATGATTCAACAATTGTTTCCTAGCTTCCCCTATGACAAGGGCCAGGCTGGGTAGTGCTAGTGAGACAGGAAAGAAAAAGACACAAGCTTGCCTCAAGGAGCAGACATGCCACTGCTGGAGCAACCCCTCCTCCCAACTCACACACCACAGTAAACACTGTCTTCAACTAAGAAGGGAGTGTGATCAACTTTGTCTGGGGTTGTTGGGTTGAAAGTCATGAGTGAAGGTGTCCCAGAGTGATGCTTGGTTGGGTCTTAAAGAATAAGTCCAAGTTCACTACGCAGGCCAGGATGAGGAAGAATTCCAGGAAGAGGAAATAGTGTGTGCAGAGGTAAGAATGTGCAATAGCACTGGGTGCTTAGACACTTGCAATGACTGTGGTGTACCTGAGGCATTTCCCTCACATCAAGCTCAGAGGGGACCAGATGAGGAAGGGTTTCATCCACCTTGGTTTAAGCCTAGTGTGGTACTCAGCACACAGTAGGTGCTTGGGAAATATTCATCATGATTGCTATGTTAATGACTCAGGACCTACCAACTCAGAGTATGTACTAAGAGACCACCTGACCCTGAGGTTTTAGGAGTCTATTTTTGGTAATGGACTCTGCTGAGTTCCTAATGACAAGTATGGACCTTCTGTACAGAAAAATACGTACACACCCCAATACCTGAAGACTATTGCAGGGGATTGCAGATAGCCTTGAAACCCATCCAACCGGCCTAGGTTAAGCATCCTGCTCTAAGCCAACACCTTCAATTCACAGGTGGAGAAACGGAGACCCATTCATAATGGGTGGCTTGCCCAATGTCACACAGTCAAGACCCAAGAATTCTGGCTCCTAACTTCCAGTGATGGACTCTTCCCCCTGCCTGACCTGCTGAGCTGCCTTTCTCCACGGTCCTGCCCTGCCCATCACCCCCTGGCCCTCCCCAACCAGGCACTGACCCCTTCTGACCTTGGTCTGCTTCTTCTCCGTAGCATAGACAATGGAGGTACAGCACACCTCGGCGATTTTGCGGCCCTGCCCGTAGAAAGACCAGCAGCAGATCTCATCCCCCAGGACATCCTTGAGGAAGAGCAGCCGCCCGTGGAAGCGCAGGGCCAGTTTGTCAAACAGCTCAATGTTCTTAAGCAGGTTGTCATCTGAAGTGCTGAGGACCAGGGTCCAGAAGACCTCAGCATAGCTGGCTTGTCCCCAACTTCCCCTCCCCTGGGACCGGGGCCCAGACTCCCAGCACTCTGGTCCTACCTAGGGGTTTAGTGCCCAACAGGGAGCTTCTTCCACCCCTGGGTCCAGACTACATAGGCCTCAGAAGGGAGGCAGCATTTGCTGAGCAAACCCAGCACAGCATAGTGGCTTCTGTGTCAGCCCTGGAGCCAGGCTGCTGCGCCTGGTATCCTAGCTCTACCACTTTTAACTGGGTGACACTAGGCAAGTCACTTCACCTCTTGGTGCCTCAACCACCTCATCTGTAAAATGGAGCTCACAACAATATCTACCTCAAACAATTGGGAGGATTCCATCAGTTAATATAAAGAGAGCACTTGCAGCAATGCCTGTTATAAAATAAGCACTAGGATGGTGCTAGCCATTGTCATTTAATCCTCACCAAACCAGTTTACTGATGATAAAGCTGAAGCTCAGAAGTGGAAATGACCTGCCCAGAGTGTCGGGGGGTAAGTGGCAGAGCTAGAATTTACATTAGGCAGGAGTTTTTTTTTTGTTTTTCTGTTTTGAGACAGAGTATCACTCTGTTGCCCAGGCTAGCTAGAGTGCTGTGGCATTGGCCTAGCTCACAGCAACCTCAAACTCCTGGGCTCAAGCAATCCTCCTGCCTCAGCCTCCCAAACAGCTAGGACTTCAAGCATGCACCAGAGCACCTGCTAATTTTTCTATTTTTAGTAGAGACGGGGTCTCGCTCTTGCTCAGGCTGGTCTCAAACTCCTGAGCTCAAGCGATCCTCCCACCTCGGCCTCCCAGAGTGCTAGGATTACAGGCTTGAGCCACCGCGCCCAGCCCAGGCAGGCATTCTTATGGGCCCTCCCCTTGGGCAGGGGCAGGGCTGTGACCAATCCCAGGGCTCCATCCAATGCACACCCATGCCCCCACCCCTGCTGGTCACCTGGTATAGGAGTACTTGTTGTTACTGCGGTTGTGCAGGAGCTTCACCACCGGCTGTCAGAGGAGAGAGGATGAAGGATGGGGGTGAGGCTACAGGGAGAGGCCTTCAGTGAGCCTCCACCCTGCAGGGCTCAGGGGCCTCACCTTGGAGGTGCTGGCCAGGAGCTGCTGCTCCTCCCGGGGAGATGTCACCGTGGGGATGAGGCACAGCGGGGACAGGTTCTCCCTTTTTTGCTGGGGAAGAAGTGGAAGGTGGTTAACAGCACAACCAAAGGCCACTCGCTCCCCCACTTAAAAGCCTTCAAACGCTGCTTGTTGCCCCTGTGAGAAAAATCCAGACTCCTCAAGGGTCCACAGGGCTCCATGGGCTTTGACCCCTCTGAGCTCATCTCTACCACTCCCCTTGCATGCTGGGCTTCACCCACCGATGCCTCACTCCTTCACACATCCAGCTTGGGCCCACCCTGGCCCTGAGATGTTCCCCCTGGCTGGGACACCCTTCGATCGGCTGTCTGCAGGGCTGGCACCCCTGCTCAGCTCAGATGGCGCCTCCTCAACGCCAGACCTCCTCCTGAATCCCCTGACTACAGCAGCCTCCTCTTTCACATCATCAGTTCATTTTATTCCCAGCACTTAGTTCCTGACGTTTTCTAATTTTTTCTGTATTTGTTTATGGTCTGTCTCTTCCCACCTTAGAAAGTAAGTGCCTACTGTCCAGCTAATGCCCAGTGAATATTTCCTGAATAAATGAACCTGGTGGGGTTGGATGAGGGTGGAGGAAGAATCAGAAGCAGACACATGGCTTCTTTCTCTGTCTTTCAGAATCTTCATGCCAAAACCCTTCTCACCTCTCCCAACACTGAAAACTAAATGTGCAATTCTAATTCCAGAACTTTATTTCTAAACCCCTAAGACTCTTTAATACAGAAGCATAACAGCCTATGATAACTTAGGTCAATTTTTTTTTTTTTTTTTTTGAGACAGAGTCTCACTCTGTTGCCCGGGCTAGAGTGAGTGCCGTGGTGTCAGCCTAGCTCACAGCAACCTCAAACTCCCGGGCTCAAGCAATCCTTCTGCTTCAGCCTCCCAAGTAGCTGGGACTACAGGCATGCGCCACCATGCTCGGCTAATTTTTTCTATATATTTTTAGTTGGCCAATTAATTTCTTTCTATTTTTAGTAGAGACGGGGTCTCGCTCTTGCTGAGGCTGGTTTCAAACTCCTGACCTCGAGCGATCCTCCTGCCTCGGCCTCCCAGAGTGCTAGGATTACAGGCGTGAGGCACTGTGCCCGGCTTAGGTCAATTTTTAAAAAGAGCAAAAAGGAAAGGCTGATGCTGCCAGACATTAAGATACAACACAAATCCATATTGTGAGAACAGTGTGGTTCTAGTGCAGAAAAAAACAAAAATCCTATGGAACACAAAAGAGCTCAGAAACAGAGCAGTGTATATATGAAAACTGGTATTTTTAAAAAGACACCACAAATGAGTAGGGGAAAGTATGGAGTGTGTATTTGTTATCTATTGCTGTGTAACAAATTGCCCCAAAACGTAGCAGTTTAAATTAATGATATTTATTAATTCAGTTTCTGTGGGTCAGGAATTCAGGAGTGGCTTAGCCAGATGGTCTGGCATGGTGACTTTCATAAGGTTGTAGTCAGGACATAAGCAGGGCTGCAGGCATCTGAAGGTATGACCGCCTCTGGAGGATCTGTTTCCGAGAAAGCTTATTCATATGGTTGGCAAGTCAAGTTCATGCTGGCTGCTGGCAGGAAACATCTAATCCCGGCCATTTGGACCTCTCCACAGGGTTGCTTGAGTGTCCTCATAACATGGCGGCTGACTTCCCCACAATCCGAGAGAACAAGATGGAGGCCTCACTGTCTTTTGTGACCTAGCTTTGTGAGCCCTATCCAGTGTGGAAGGAGATGACACAAGGGAATGAGTACCAGGGGACAAGAGTCATCCGGGCTGCCTTAGAGGCTGGCTCCACAGTGCCCCCTCTATCCCCCGACTCACATCCCTCCCACGTGCAAAATACAGCCCCCTAGAGTCCCAAAAGTCTCAACCCATGACAGCATCAGCTCAAAGTACAGACTTTTGACATCTAAATCAGGTCAAGGTGGGGATGTGGCTCTTGCGTGTAGTTCCTTAACTACAGCTCCTTTAGTATATTTGCTATCTGAAGACCTGTAACTAAAGAGACAAATTATCTCCTCCATACACACAACACACAATGGCAGAAACAGGCATGGGATAACCACTAGGGACACTCTTGTTCAAAAGTGGGAGAAACAGGAGGCATGCAGAAGTCATTGGTTCATACAAATTCCGTAATCCAGTGGGACAAATGTTGGGAACTCTTTGATGCCTACTCCTGTTCAGGAATGATTCTCCATGGCTCCTGACTCTGCCCTGAGTCATCCTGACTTTTCCATGAAGGATGTTTGCAGCTCCATTGTTTCCTCAGCCTGCTTCCTGCCTGGAGAAGTTTGGGGGTCCAAAGTCCTCTTCTCCTTTTGTACTCGTTCTGTCCCTTTCAGTCCAAGCTGGCTGCATTTCTGCCAATTCTCTTTAAAACTTATTGAGTGTCTTGCAAGTCTTGGGGTTCACTTCATTAGAAAAAAGCCGCACTCTCACAAATCTCTGCAAGATAAGCACTCTCTACTTTGGGCTTGTACTGAAAGCTAATACCCTAAAGCTTCTCAGTGCTATTATTTAATTGAATGAGGTTTTTTTTTTTTGTTTTTTTTTTTTAGGTACAGGGTCTTACTCTGTTGCCCAGGCTGGAGTGTAGTGGCATTGTCATAGTCCACTGTAGCCTCAAACTTCTGGGCTCAAGTGATCCTTCTGCTTCGGCCTCCTGAGTTGCTAGGACTACAGGCACATGCCACCATGCCCAGCTGATTTTTAAATTTTTCGTAGAAACAGGATCTCACTATGTTGACCAGGCTGGTCTTGAACTCCTGGCCTCAAGTGATCCTCCCAGCTGGGCCTCCCAAAGTGCTGGGTTTACAGGCATGAGCCACTGCGCTCGGCCATTTCTGAGGTCTTAAGAAAGGACTTTATAATCACATCCTCAGCTTAACCTTTACATCGTGTTTTCCTGAGAATGTCCTTTATTTAATCTTTGTCTGGAAACCATTTGTTAAGTTAAACATCATTTTTTATTTGGAAAGTCTGAGAATTTTCAAAACCAACAATTTCTGGCTGTTTTTTTGTTCAAGTGTTTTTCTTTAGCTTACCCTCTCCTCTTCTATTTTACTATAAGCAACAAGAAACCAGGTGTCACCTTCAACATTCTGTCTGCAAATCTCCTCAGATAGACCGCCTAGCTACATATACCTTAATATAGCTCATTAGGTATAATTTGTACTTTCTACATTACTGTGGGAGACAATGTTGCTAAACTTGCTGCCACTACACAATAAGGATCCCTTTTATCAGTTTCCAATAGCATTTTCCTAACTGTTCTTTAAGCCCTCACTGCAGCCTCCTCAAAGGTCATCAGACTTCTGTTAACAGACTCTTCTTTTTATTAACACTCTCCTCAAAGTCCTTTCAGCTTCTGCCCAATTCTCAGTTCTAAAACTACTTCTGCATTTAAGGTTTTTTTTTGTGGCAGACCCCCATTCCAGAAACCAAAATCTGCTATCTATTCCTGGGTAACAGATTACTGTCAACTTAGCAGTTTAAAACAACAATAAACATTTATTATCTCCCAGTTTCTGTGGGTCAGGAATTTGAGATTGGCTTGGCTGGGTAGTCCTAGCCCAGGGTTTCTCAAGAAGCTGCAGCCATTCGAAGGCTTGCTTCTGAGACGGTTCACCCATGTGGCTGGGAGTCTGTGCCGGCTGTTGGCAGGAGGCTTCAGTTCCTCATCAAGTGAACCTCTCCCTAGGGCTGTTTGAGTGTCTTCATATAACGTCTAGCTTCCCAGAGTAAAGAGAGCCAAAAGCTATAATGTCTTTTATGACCTAGCTTCAAAATTCACACACTATCATTTCTGCAACATCCTATTGGTTACATAGGTCAGCCCTATTCAGTGTAGGAGGAGGTAGACAGGGGAGCCTGGACACCAGCAGGAAGAATCGCTGGTGGCCATCTCGTGTGCTGGCTACCAGAGTGTTTAACAGATGGCACTGGGAAAACCAGCTCAGCTTATAGAGGACAAAAAGAAAAAAAACGTTAAATCTTCTAATAATTCACATTTACAGAAGTGAGTTCCATTTAGATTAAAAGATCCACATGTAAAACTAAAAAGTTAATAGGAAATAATAGGAAATTTAGAACAAAAAAGTTTCTTAAACAAGACCCCATAAGGATATACTATTAGGCCAAAAATGTTGAGGAATTTGACTACATTAAAATCAAGAATTTTTCAATGGAAAGCATGACTTTACAAATAATCCCAAGTAATAAACCTAAAAAAATGATAGAATTATAATTATCCTACAATCCTAATGAAATTATTGACTCAAGCAAGGATTATCAATTGGTCTGTTGTTGGCAGATAACTGCCATTCATATATTAACAGTACCCAAATAATACCATACAGACTACTTTATAGTTGGCAACAAGGAAATGTAACTACAATGGAGGGATCAAACAACCATCACGTGAATCCAGGGGCCAATTCTAAGTATCATTAATGATGGGTCATATTAGCAATATTATGAATTTCTCCATTAACACAACATGAAATATGTAACATTACCTAAAAAGTGTATTCTAACAAAAATGTTTAATATCAAGCCTTTAAATCTATAGTCTAGTTTATAGGAAATTCAGGATAGGGTGGGGTAACCAACCAAATGATACCATGAGTAAACAATAAGCAAATTTAGAAAGCAGGTCATTATCCAGGACAATTGGCAGTCTGGCACTCTCTTTAACAAGTCAGCATCATGAGACAGAAAGGGACCATTTTGGATTGTAAGAGGCGAACACAGCAACCAGACACAATGCAAGGATCTACACTGGATCCTGGTCTGATGAACCAGCTATAAAAAACATTTCTGGAACAACTGGAGAAATTGGAGTATGCCCTGGACATTAAATAAAATTTTATTGATATGGAAAGATGGCAATTATTAACAACAACAATAAAAGAAGATTACAAAACAGTCCATACAACATGATTATATTTTGGCAAACACACACACACATCGCACACAGGAAAAGACCTGGAAGGATATTTGGTGCTTTTATTTTTTTGGTCATCTATGTTTCCTAAATTTCTACAATTCATACTACAACTCAATACTGCTTTAAAAATAATAAATGGTTATCTGTAACTTTAAAAATCAAAGATTTCTATTCAATACCAGATGCCACACACAGGTGACATTCCAAGAGAAAATATTGGCAATATCTTGACTAGAAATTATTATCTAGAACAGATTTTCTCAACTGGGGTTCCTCAACTGAATCTCAAAAACCAGCAAATAATTTGAGTATTTTCTGAACTCTCCCAAGGATGGTAGGTAAAGAGTACCATTCTAGATGCTTAGGAGAAAAGTTATGTATTATGTACAAAACAACGTTAGAGCAGCCGTCTCCAACCTTTTTGGCACCAGGGGCCTGTTTCATGGAAGACAGTTTTTCCACAGACTGGGGATGAGGGAGTGGGGTGTCGTTGTGGGTAGGAGGGAGTTTGTGGTACAGAGCTCAGGCAGTAATACCTGCCTGTTTCCTAATAGGCCATGGACCAGTAACGAGTCATGGCCTGGGGATTGGGGACCGCAGCCTCAGAGCATGAATAATACATGCCCTAATGTAATAGGGTTTAATTCTCCCTAGGAACTAAACTAAAATATGCAAGGTTCTCCTGCAAAGCAACAAGAAAAAGAAAGGAAACAGTAAAAAATTTGGTAAAGAATATGAATAAGCAATTCACACAAGGGGGAACCAAAAAAGCTAGTAAGTATATGAAAAGATGCTCAACCTCATTAGTAATCAGAGGTATGCAAATTAAAATGAGATCATCCTACACTCATCCGATTGGCAAAACTAGAAAGTTGGATGATGCCATGTGTTGTTGAGGATATGCAGAAATGGGATCTCTTATGCACTGCTGAACATGAGTATAAAGTACTATAACATAACCATGCGGGAGAGCAATCTGAAGATATTTACTAAAATTTGGTATATATGTGTCCTGTGATCCAACAATTCTCTCCCAGCTACAGTCATGAGAAACTCTAGCACACAACCATAAGGGACCATGTGCAAGGATGCTCATGCTGGCATTTTGTGGGGGCAGGAAGTGGGTGGCAATCTAGGTCTCCAACCTCAGGAGAATGTATAAATAAAATATGGTGAATGAACACCATCCTGTGAAGCTCTTAGAAGCAAAGAACTAGATGTACATGCAAAAGCATGAATAGATCTTGAAAAAAGTTGAATAAAAAAACCATGAAACGGAACATGATCCATAGCTCAATGCCATTTGTGGAAATCTAAAATGCATACATATACAAACAATGCTTTAGCTTTGCAAGGGTACAAACACACTCCAAGTATTATGTATCAAAACATTAGAATTGGACAGGATCCCCTGGGGAAAAGGGAAATGGGTGGGGGATTGGGAATGAAGGGGAAAAAAGAAAATAAAAAGAAAAGATTTGCATAGACCCATGATGATTAAGTGCCATACACTGAGGAGTGTGCTGAGCTGTGTGGGGTGGGGATGGATTTGTCACTGGGAAACCTGGAAAGGAGGGAGCAGGAAGAGAAAAAAGCACTGCTCTTGGGAGTCAGATAACTTGGATTAAATATGAGCTCTGCTGATTACTGGCTCTCTGACCTTGGATGCATCATCCAAGTTCCCTTGTGTTTCTTTTTATGTCAAGCAAGGGTATAAGAATCACTGCTGACACACAGAGGGTGTGCAATAACATTAGCTAATTTAAAACTATAGAGCAGGAATAAGCTTCCAAGATCTGGTTCAATGAATGTTTTCCAAACTGCAAGTGGTAACCCACTAATGGGTCATGAAATAAGTTTAACGAGTCCCAAACAACATTAAAAAGAAAGAAACCCAGGCCGGGCGCTGTGGCTCACGCCTGTAATCCTAGCACTCTGGGAGGCCGAGGCGGGTGGATTGCTCAAGGTCAGGAGTTCAAGACCAGCCTGAGCAAGAGCGAGACCCCATCTCTACTATAAATAGAAAGAAATTAATT
>CAUYRT010085895.1:0-31908 GCA_963574885.1 Lepilemur ruficaudatus | reverse complement strand
CTGCCTCAGCCTCCCGAGTAGCTGGGACTACAGGCATGTGCCACCATGCCCGGCTAATTTTTTCTATATATTTTTAGTTGGCCAATTAATTTCTTTCTATTTTTAGTAGAGACGGGGTCTCGCTCTTGCTCAGGCTGGTTTGGAACTCCTGACCTTGAGCGATCCGCCTGCCTCGGCCTCCCAGAGTGCTAGGATTACAGGCGTGAGCCACCGCGCCCGGTCCCATTTTCTTTTCTTGTTTGTTTTTTTAATTATTTAGACATGGGGTCTTGCTGGTCGCCCAGGCTGGAGTGTAGTGGTGCCATCATGGCTCACTGTTA
This sequence comes from Lepilemur ruficaudatus, assembly GCA_963574885.1. NCBI lineage: Eukaryota > Metazoa > Chordata > Mammalia > Primates > Lepilemuridae > Lepilemur > Lepilemur ruficaudatus. The sequence continues at coordinate 31,588 of CAUYRT010085895.1, read as the reverse complement.
TGACTCAAAGTCCAGGACTTGAATTTTCCCATTTTCTTTCTACTTTCTAAAGATTGAAATTGGTCAAAAATTCAATTGTAAGAGAAATAAAAGATCCATTCCAGGCTGGGCGCGGTGGCTGACGCCTATAATCCTAACACTCTGGGAGACCGAGGCGGGAGGATCACTCGAGCTCAGGAGTTTGAAACCAGCCTGATCAAGAGCGAGACCCCGTCTCTACTAAAAAATAGAAAGAAATTAGCTGGACAACTAAAATATATATATATATGAAAAATTAGCCAGGGATGGTGGCGCATGCCTATAGTCCCAGCTATTTGGCGGGAGGCTGAGGCAGAAGGATCGCTTGAACCCAGGAGTTTGAGGTTGCTGTGAGCTAGGCTGATGCCACGGCACTCTAACCTGGGCAACAGAGTGAGACTCTGTCTCAAAAAAAAAAATAACAATCCATTCCTGAAGTATTAAAAGTAAGTGATGACCAGTGTCCAGAATTATCATTCTGTTCTTATCTCCTTTGATGGATTTGAAGAATTCACTTAATGTGGATTCTTACCTGTTAAAAAGGCAATAAAAATTGCAATGAGATGGCCTTAAATACGCTTAGATTCAGGTGTCCTCCCAGTTAATCATGTCCTTTGAAAGGTGGTGAAATGTGTTAGGTTTCTGTTAGAATAGCACAGGGTACAGTGTCTTATGGGTCTCCTCCTGGGAGACCCTAAATGCCCTTATTTAAATATGCAGAATAGTCTATGCCCTCAGAAATGATATCTTTTTTCTCCTTTTTCCATTTCTGTTTAGGATGTGAAGTACCCTGAGTATCTTGATATTAGGCCATACATGTCTCAACCAAATGGAGAGCCGATTATCTATGTCTTGTATGCAGTGCTGGTACACACTGGCTTTAATTGCCACGCTGGCCATTACTTCTGCTACATCAAAGTAAGCTGTCCAGATTTTGCTAATAGCTATTGCTACATACATGCTGTACGATAGCACTAGTATTCTTGTAGGGAAAGGTGGGACTTTCACAGCTAAAATGTGAATGCCCATTTTTTTTTTTTTATATTTCTCTTGACTGCATTCCATGTTTCTCTAATTAAATGTCGTATATCTCTTTTGCAGGCTAGCAACGGCCTCTGGTACCAAATGAATGACTCCATCGTATCTACCAGTGATATTAGATCGGTACTTAGTCAACAAGCCTATGTGCTCTTTTATATCAGGTATTGACATGAAAACAGATTGTCAAATTTTGTGTTATTTGATTTCTTCTCTCATCAACATACTGAAATTCAAGGTTGGCCATGGTGGTAGCTCATGCCTATAATTTCAGCATTTGGGAGGCCAAGGCGAGAAGATCACTTGAGGTCAGGAGTTCACGATCAGCCCAAGCAACAATAGTGAGACCTTGTCTCTCCCCCCAAAAATTTCAGTGTTAATTTTTTATAAAATAGCAGCTTAAAGATTAATTCTGCCATGCACCTGGAGAGTGAGGAAGGTCATTTTTGAGTGTGGATTCTGAGTTTGCTTTAGCTTCCAGATCTTTTGTGGGTTAACACTGTGAGGCGATAGCTGAGGAGGATGGGCTTCTGCCGCTGGCTGCAAACACACTGGGCTGGGGGCACTGGTGGCCATGGGTGGAGACCTCGGGAAGGGGGATCTGAGAGCCTGCTATGGCCGCAGCTGGTAGTCTACCTTCCTGGCCAAGGCCAAGGCCAAGGGCAGCCCATGCTCGCATCTGTCCTGCTGTGGCTACACATTCTGACTTGCTAATTCCATTTTTGGAAAATATCTGATATGTTCTTCAACATGTCCCTTTTTAATAGCTGAAAATTAAGAACATCCCAGAATGTCCAACAGTGGCAGAATGACCATATCCAATGTTGAAATATTATACAGCTTAACAGTGATTTTTATGAAGCATTTTTTTTTTTGAGACGGAGTTTCACTCTGTTGCCTGGGCTAGGGTGCTGTGGCGTCAGCCTAGCTCACAGCAACCTCAAACTCCTGGGCTCAAGCGATCCTCCTGCCTCAGCCTCCCGAGTAGCTGGGACTACAAGCATGAGCCACCATGCCCGGCTAATTTTTTATATATATAATTTTAGTTGTCCAGCTAATTTCTTTCTATTTTTTCAGTAGAGACAGGGTCTCACTCTTGCTCAGGCTGGTCTCGAACTCCTGAGCTCAAATGATCTGCTCACCTCAGCCTCCCAGAGTGCTAGGATTACAGGCGTAAGCCACCACACCTGGCCTATGAAGCATTTTTTTAACTTTGAGAAAGTGCTAAATATATATGGAAGAAAAGCAATTTGAAATATTAAGCACTGATACTGAAAACAGCTATGTGGACAAAGCATGGAGGGTAATTGACTAAACCGGAAGAGGAGTTGCCTCTGAGGGGCAAACTAAGGGACAGTGTTTTGTTTCTAACTTTTCTGGACACAACAGATTCTCTACAATGGTATATATTTATGATTAGAAAAATATAAATAGAAAAATACCTTGCAAGTAGCAGCATCCTGAGAATACACACTTAGAAAAATATTGTTTACCCAGTGACCCTGTTTCCTGATCTGAGTACCCGACATTAACCTAAACCTAAGGAGAGAATGTGTGTAACTCCGTACCATGGAGCATGAAAGTACTATTTCTCCATCAGTTTTCTGCCCAAGGGGTTAAGTGCTATTGAATTTGTAAATGAATCTCTTCTAAGGAAATGTTCTGTGTCAACCTAAGCAACCTCACTTTCCCTGTCTCCAGGTCCCACGATGTGAAAAATGGAGGCGAACTTGCTCATTCCACCCACAGCCCCGGCCAGTCCTCTCCCCGCCCGGTGATCAGTCAGCGGGTCGTCAACAACAAGCAGGCCGCGGCAGGGTTCGTCGGACCACAGCTTCCCTCTCACATGATGAAGGTAACATTTCATGGGGAGGATATAATCTTTGTATTAATTTTTAAAATGTATCCTTCAAACTCTGAAGTTAACATTGTGGTAGTTGCTATATCCTCATATACAATTGGATTTCTTCTCAAAAAAGTTTATTTAAGCCCTTTATTGTAAAGTCTGGCCAGACTTACGTGTGTGATTGTATACAGTCGTCTGTATCTTAGAATAGTCTGTGTCATTTGTGCTGTAGAATCTTAATGGTTTCTCAGTTTGTTTTGAATTATACAAATTATCTAGTTGCATGTTTTTGTTTTTTTTTAATGGATATCATACAGTATTTGAGTTATAGTAGGAGTCACAAATATAATGCCTTTGTGAAGTGGGAAGGCGATGGGCTGGAGGTGGGCCCTACTTCAGAGTGACATCAGGGCACTGGCACACCAGAGAGCACATACCCTGTGGAAAGGGGTGGCTATCATTGATTTTCCAAGAGTTTGGTTGGTTTGTTTTTTATCATGAAGCTTTCCAATGTTAAGATAGCAACTAATTCAGACATTTGAGGTCAGACACAATTCATCTGTAAACCAGCCACCATGGGGTATGGCAACAATAGTGGGAACCTGAGCAAAAGAACTGCATGCATAGAACTCGGAGACATCCCAGGGGGGTGGTGGTGGTGATGGCTTAGCCAGTGGCACCTGAAGCAGCCTCAGTTCTGTCTTTGCCCATGTGACCGTCTTCACTTGGTCCCAGGCCAGTGGTGAGTCCTGCTTCCTGCCATTTCCTTCTGTCTGCAGTGTGGGCTCCCAGGAAACCCAACCAAGGAGAACCTATGTGACTCTATGCCCAGAGGGGCCTGTTCATGCCTGTCATATTTGAAACAGAAAGAATTTGATCTCAGGGTTATATTTTGACAAACATATTTGTTTTCTTTATTGATTAATTGCTGGAAGACTAGGACCTGTACAGGAAAGGCACACATAGGTAGAAACAGATGAAAGAACAGGGAGGCATTTCTAGGCATGTGAAACTTGTTAGTCAAAGAAAGAAAAGCATGAAAATGGGAAGGCCCATAAGCCAAAATGGATTCTGTTTCTAAGACTATGTTTCTGGAGCTCTGACCTGGCTGTGGTTTTCTTCCTTCCAGAATCCACCTCACTTGAATGGGACTGGACCACTGAAAGACACACCAAGCAGTTCCATGTCAAGCTCTAATGGAAATTCTAATGTCAACATGGCTAATCCTGTTAATGCTTCAACTTCTGTTCAAAACTGGGCAGTTAACAGGTCTTCTGTTATCCCAGAACATCCCAAGAAGCAGAAGATCACTATCAGTATTCACAACAAGTTGCCTGGTCGCCAAGGCCCATCTCAGCCTAACCTTCATAGCAATTCTGTGGAGAACCCTAACAAGCCTGCTCCCTCTTCTACCATTACCAGTTCTTCTGCAATACAGTCTACCTCGACTACATCTACGATGTCAGTTTCTAGCAAAGTAACAAAACTTACTACCCCGAGCGAAGCCTGTTCCAAGCCTGTGATGAATGGCAAGTCCAAGCTGAACTCCAGCGTGTTGGTTCCCTATGGCGCTGAGTCATCCGAAGAGTCTGATGAGGAGCCCAAGGGGCTGGGCAAGGAGAATGGTGTCAGTGCCATCCCGAGCTCCCTCTCTCCTAGCCAAGGTGCTGAAGATGACGAGGTCTCACAGCATGAGCTCAAAGAACCTATTACTCTAAATGGTGCTAACAGTGTAGACAGTGACCCGAAAGAAAATGGTCTGCCATTTGATGGTGCTGATTGCCAAGTCCAGCCTGCTCTACTCTCAGAAAATCCCTTTTCTAAGGCAAATGGTCTTCCTGGAAAGGTGAGGCGGGGGTGGGGGCGGGGGCGGCAAGCTTTTGTTTTGAGTCCATATTATGGCAGTTCCCTTGGCGGGACTTTAGGAGGCATGGAGTTAGCAGCTAGAGTTGAAATGTCTTTTTTTATTGTAGTTGATGCCTGCTCTGTTGCCATCTCTCCCAGAAGACAACATCTTCAAGACCTGCAAACTTAGCAATGCAGTGAAAGGCTTGACAGATGAAACCAGGTAAAACAAGAAAAAGTTAGAGGGAAGTGAACTGCATAGTAAGAAATCCAGTAGTGCCTATGGATCTGTCAGCATTTTAACTCCGTAGAAGTCATAGTGAACATTTTGAATCCTGAAATGGTTTGACTTAACATAATCTAAAGAACATGTTTATTTGGCTTTTCAGAAGACTAAAGAAAAAATTTAGTATATGGGACTGAGTCCCTGAAAACTTGATGAAACTCAAGCTGACATTTTCTTCTTCCGCGTAGTTTCTTTTCTGGTTAGGGATGTGATTGCTTTATTTCTGAATTTGATACCAAGCGCTGTCTCGTTTAATCTTTTCCATGATGAACAAGTATGTGAGGATGTATTAAGGTTATAAGGCAGGGGTGCCCAGCTCTACCAAGGAGCAAACACAGTCATGCCTTGCTTAATGACAGGGATACATTCTGAGTATCCTTTATACAATCCTCTAAATGCATCGTTGGAGGATTTTGTCATTGTGCTAACACCCTAAAGTGTCCTTAACCTAGATGACACAGCCTACTGCACTCCTAGGCTGTATGGTATGGCCTGTTGCTCCTGGGCTACACCCCTGTTCAGCACCTTACTGTACTGAATACTGTAGGCAGCTGTAACACAGTGGTAAGTGTTTGTGTATCTAAACACATCTAAACCTAGACAAGGGGCTGGGCGCAGTGGCTCATGCCTGTAATCCTAGCACTTTGGGAGGCTAAGGCGGGTGGATCGCTCAAGGTCAGGAGTTCGAAACCAGCCTGAGCAAGAGCGAGACCCTGTCTCTACTAAAAAAAAATAGAAAGAAATTAATTGGCCAGCTAAAAATATATAGAAAAAAAAAATTAGCCGGGCATGGTGGCGCATGCCTGTAGTCCCAGCTACTTGGGAGGCTGAGGCAGGAGGATCACCTGAGCCCAGGAGTTTGAGGTTGCTGTGAGCTAGGCTGACGCTACGGCACTCACTCTAGCCCAGAAAACAGAACGAGACTCTGCCCCCCAAAAAAATAAAAAAAAATAAAATAAACCTAGACAAGGGACACTAAAGATACAGTATAGACGATAACAAATGGCACACCTGGGGCTGAGCGCGTCGGCTCACACTTGTAATCATAGCACTTTGGGAGGCCAAGGCGGGTGGATCGCTCAAGGTCAGGAGTTTGAAACCAGCCTGAGCAAGAGCGAGACCCCGTCTCTACTAAAAATAGAGGGAAATTAATTGGCCAACTAAAAATATATAGAAAAAATTAGCCGGGCATGATGGCGCGTGCCTGTAGCCCCAGCTACTCGAGAGGCTGAGGCAGGAGGATCGTTTGAGCCCAGAAGTTTGAGGTTGCTGTGAGCTGGGCTGACGCCATGGCACTCTAGCCCGGGCTACACAGTGAGACTCTGTCTCAAAAAAAAAAAAAAAAAGGCATACGTGAGTAGGGCGCTTGCCATGAATGGTGCCTGCAATGCTGGACCTTGCTCTAGTGAGTGGTGAGTGGCCAGAGACATCACACTTCTGTAGACACTGTATACTTATACTAAATTTATAAAAATACTTTCTTCAATAATAAACTAACTTTAGGTTACTGTAACTTTTTTGCTCTATAAACTTTAATTTTTAAAAAATTTTTTGACCCTCATAAATAACAGCTTAAAACACAAATACAGTGTACAGCTGTACAAAAATAATTCATATCCTTATTTTATAAGCTTTATTTTATTTAAAAAATTTTTTAACTTTTTTGTTAAAAACTAATGCACATTAACCTAGGCCTACACAGGGTCAGGATCATCGATATCATTATCTTCCACGCCCATGTTTTGTCCCACTTGAAGGTCTTCGGGGGCAGTAACATGCATAGAGCTGTCCTCTCCTATGACAACAATGCCTTCTTCTGGAATACACCCCAAAGGACCTGCTTGAGGCTGTTTTACAGTTAACTTTTTTTTATAAGTAGAAGGAGTACGTGCTAAAGTAATGATGAAAAGTATAGTAAATACACAAACCAGTAATGTAGTAACTACTACATTATCAAGTATTATGTACTGGACATAATTGTATGTGCCAGACTTTTATCCGACTGGCAGTGCAGTAGGTACGTTTACACCAGCATCACCACAGACAGGTGAGTGATGCCTTACGATACGATGTCACAATAACTAAGAGGTTGCTAGACGATGGGAATTTTTCAGCTTCATTATCATCTTACGGGACCACCATCATATGTGCAGTCTGTTGTTGACTGACAACAGTCTTTATGCGACGCATGACTGCACTTTATAGAAATACAAAGAATTCTGAAATTAAATTCACAGGTAATACAACCTGCTTCCATAATTTCTTAAAAAATCAATATACTGACCAACTATAATGTTAGGGATAAAGGAAAGGAATTTATAATGCAGTGATAGCTGTTTCAATATGCAAAGAACCAGGCAAGACTGCTCTGCTGCGAAGTACAGTGACGCAGCCTGGTGCTCGCATCTGCGCACAAGTTGCCTGTGAGCAGGACAGTTCAGAATGTGGCCTGGCGTTGGCATGCTCAGTACCATCGGGACGTCCTGTTCTCAAGGTGAACAGCTTTTGGTGAAGTTCTGACCACATCATAATACCACCATCTCTACATTTACCTAGTAGTTGTATTCCTGGAAAATTTAGTATCTGTGGAAACTATGGCAATAATACCATACCTGGGGTTTTCCCACCCATGACTGTCAGTACTGGTGGGAGTGGGGACACTCCCTCACATGTGGGACTGCTGGCTGTGCCCTGCCCGTAGTGTAGTGGGGCTTCCCATCGCTGTGGCGGCCCCTGAAGGGCCCCTGGCAGGTGGGGTACCCTCACTGAGAACCTCAGTTAGGAAGGCTTAATTATTAACATGGAATGGAGTCGACCTGCAGGCAAAGAACACTCATTCCTAGTTTAACTTAAAGATAGCAAAGCTTGAACGCTCAGTCATGTGCATAGTGACTTTCCTCTCGTTTCTTTCCTGGTCTAGCTTAGTGGTCCTCAGATTTAATGTGCATGAGAATTACCGTGGTTGGTCATATAAACAAAGCCATGTATGGACTGTGCCCAAGCACGTGTAGCCTTACATGCTGCTGGAGAGTCCCTGTGCGTGCTCTGGGTGGCTTCTTGGTGTTGACTTCTTCGTGTGTGTTGTCTCCCCAGATACTTTCCCTCTGACAAGTGGAGACCACTATAGGTTTTTTTATTGTTTCCTGGCAGCTCTCATTATCTGTGAGAATATATCAAAAGCTCTACAACAATCGAGGGCAGAATTAACTTACTACAGAGAGTTTTTCTGGAGCCTCAGTGATTCCTCACCAGTTATCAGTAAGGCCGGGAGATGCTGGCTCTGTTTGCAGGTAGCTATTCTGTCTCTGAGGCTCTAAGAGAAATTCCAAGGAAAGGGAGCTAGGGGAACAGCAGGAGTCTCTGTCATCCTTTGAGTTTTTGTTTAAACTTAGTTATTAAGAAACATTGGAAGTATTTATGGAAACAGGAAGAGCCTAGAACTGCAGAATTATTGTTGCTGAAAAATAGGATGGGGGTAGGCTCGATACAAAATGTTACATTTATTTTATGAAGGAAAGAAAATTTGAAGTTTCCAGATGATAAGCTTAATATATTTAAATGTGTAAAATATTTAGTAATAAATGTTTTAAAGTATTTGTCCCTAACTGTTGCTTTGTTTGCTTGTTCTTGGGGGGCCTGCAGTACATCTGGAGCTGAGGACCTTTCCGAGGAGCAGGACATGGAAGTCGAGGAGGCCGGCAGCCCCGCTGATGATCTCGAAGAGAATCTGGAGACGATCGAGAGTCTCAGCGACAAGTTAAAGAGGATTTTGTCACTTCCTGACTCCAGCATCAAATCTACCAAAGAAGTCTCTGAAAACAGTTCAGCAAAACCTGATGAATCTTTGTCCGGTATCAACATTCTTTGTAACACCAACAAGAATACTCTAGGCGATGATCAGCTTTCTAAACTGTGTGACCCTGGGGACTTAACAGATGATAAGAGCAAACCACCCCAAGATGTAAAAGGGACATTAGTCGAGAGTCTACAGGATGTAGTGTCAGTGGAAACCGTGAAGAAGTCGAGCCCAGCTCCCTCGGCACATTCAGAAGATGGACGAGAATGTCAGCAGGCCCTGGCTTTCCTTGGGAGAGACAGAGGCAAGGACGCAGAAGACCTTCCCGCCAGTGCGGGTGTGTGCACCGAAGGCCTGCCCTCTCCTCAGCCAGACAAGACCACAGGAGATCCTTCAGAAGGCGACACTGAGCAGAGCCGTGCAGAGAGATGCGATGAAAGTAAGGTGGGACAAAAGGTCCGGGATCGTTCTCCAATTAAGGAAAAGACCAGTAGCCTAAGAAAAGTTGATCGAGGACACTATCGTAATCGAAGGGCCCGTTCTTCCAGCGGAGAACATGCAAAGGAAAGTAGGGGCAAAACTGAGGACCGTTATTACAGAAAGCGCCGCTCCTATGTCCAAGAGCGGTCCAGGCAGGACCGCTACACCACAGAGCACTGCAACGGGAGCCAGCACCACCTGAACCATGGTGACAGAGTCAGCCCCGGCGAACGCCACTCTCTGGTCAGGTACAGCTACCACCACTCTCGAAATACAAGCGGATCTGACCAGGACTGGAACAGGTACCACCATACAGAAAGTGAACACATCTGGGGCTGGGAGAAATACTACCCAGATAAAATGAGGTGGGACAAGTGCAGGTACTACCATGACAGGTACGCTCCTTACACAGCCAGGGAGGCTGGGGACTGGAAGCCCTTCCCTGGAGGCCGCGAGCCCGACAGAGCAGGGCAGCGCCACGGCCGGCTGCACAAGGACTACTACAGGAGCCGCAAGGACTACGAGGTGGTTGCCAAAGAGAAGGTACGGCACCATCTCAGCAGCCCCCGTGCAGGCCTGCCCCACTCCCCTCCCCTCTACCCCGAGAAGTTCTCACATGACAAAATTGTACTCGGAGCCGAAGACAACGGTTGTAACCTCTCTGATCAGTTTCACGAACGTGAAAATGTAAAGTCACGGAAAAGGAAATATGATAATGTAGAAAATAATGACAGTCACGTAGAAAAGAAAGCCCAGAGTAGCTTACAAAAGGATCCCTTAGAAGAGCCTAAAGTGAAGAAGCACAAAAAATCAAAGAAGAAAAAGAAATCCAAAGACAAACACCGAGATCGCAATTCCAGGTGAGGCTGGGGCTGTGGGCGGCCGGCGGTGGGCGGGAGCTCGCGGCGCCCTTCGCACGTTCTCGCACGTTCTCACACGTTCTCGCGTGTTCACGCGCCAGCTCGCTTGGCCTTGTCTCTTCTCACCCAACTTAGGAACAAGTGAAGTGAATGCCATAGTTACATTTGCTTGATTTGTAGTTTTCATCTCTGTGAGTTTTAAGATTTCACTGTTTTTACACATTTGTAAAAATTTGCTTTTAAGCTGTATCTTAATTTCATTGTATTGTTAAATGCCTGACAACCTCATTTTTCAAAATGATATTGCCATTTTCAGTTAATGCTTTATAACACTTCCAGGATCTAGTGTGCCGTGTTCTGTAAATGGGAAGTTGGGAGTCTTTGACTTCAAACTCGGTGTTAATATTCTCGTCAGATGTAGTTGTGTTTCTGTGTCTATTTTCTTCAAATGCAGTGGCCGTGAGGTAGGCGGACGCTGGGAGGCGCAGTTCTTAACGTTCGCGTGCCTGCCCAGAGTGGGGTCCGCGACACGCCATTTGTTTCCTTGGCCTTAGTCTGCTTTTTCCGTCTCCATTTCTCAATTTCAAGTTAAATTGGGAGATTTGTTTTTATATTTTTAAAGAGCTAAATTGGTTAGTGATTGTCTTATCCATGAGGGGACAGATGAGCGTGAACAGAATTGCTACATATTTTAGTGATGTCTCTTAAAATTGAAACCCTGAGAAAAGATTATCAAAAGCCGTATGTGGGAAAAGGAAACCATAAGCATCTTTTCCTCCTGTGTGCCTGAGACACGTGGCAACAGTATTATTTTTTCCCTCAGACACTGGTTTCAGGAAAAGCTAGCAGAAGGTTGGCCAACCACCTCAGCTCCTGAGAACACCGAAGGCAGTGGTCGGAGTGTTCAGTGGTGGAGTTAAAGTTGGTGAATTTATGACCCTGACCTTAAATTATTACATTGAAAGCAAACAACATACAACATATTGTTAATTAGATAAGAATTTCACCTGTTTGCACTGCGACTGTCCTCAGAAAGTGGGTATAAAAGCCAAAAAGCAGGACCTGTTGGAGGGGGCTTTGTTTTTCTGGTGGTTTGAATTCTGGCTTTTCTTCTGCAGGCATCAGCAGGAGTCAGACCTGTCAGTAGTTTGCTCTGATGCTGACCTCCACAGATACAAAAAGAAAAAGAAAAAAAAGAAGAGACATTCAAGAAAATCAGAGGACTTTTTTAAAGATTCAGAACTACACTTACCTAAGGCCGCCGACTATGAGACTGTTGACCGTTTCCGGGGGTCTGAGGGCGGCTTTCTTCTCACCGATGGCCTGCTTCCGGAAGGGGTCGGACCTTTCCGTGAGAAAACAAAGCATTTAAGGATGGACAACAGGGACAACAGGGGCCATCTGTTTGAGTATGGCCAGGGTAAGAGGAGATACTTGAAAATAAGAAGATAGAAACGATTTTTTAATCATTTTTTTAAAAAGTGATTAACACCACAGGGGAAAAAACCTCCGATGGCATCAAAGAGTATACGGTCAAAAAGAGTCCCCGTCCTGCCCCATTCCATCCAACCTCGATTCTCCGACAAGGAGTGAGATTCAGTTGTGTAGCTTGGCTGTTGAGTGCCAACCCCTCGGCACCTACTGAAGGCCTAAGTTCCACGGACTCAACCCTCTGGGACTTACGGCCCTGGGTATCTTTGAGTAGTTGCCTCAAGAAGGACCAGAATTTTTGGTTTTAAAGCATTTTTGATAGAAATATTTCTGTAGTGTATGCTTTCTTCTCCTGAATCCTTAAGCCTGTAGCATTCTGAGTATAACCTAACTCCTAATCTGTGCCGTTAGCAACCGTAGCTGTCACGGCACCAGAGCGATGCCTTTGAGGCTTCTGCACCCCGGGTCTCCAGCTCCCACCAGGCTGCTGGGTGTCTGGGATTCTTGTGTCTGTTTTGCACAACTATGTCTTCCCTCATAATTCATTAGCCCTTTGTGCTCTCTGCACTTAAGGCTGCCTTCTCCTTCTAAGTGTTTCCAATGACCTTTGACCCCAGAAAGGAACTCTAAGCTTGTTAAAATGGATGTGGTAAGTCAGTGGACCTAGAGCAGAAGTCTTGGGCTGGCTTTGTCCTGTCATTTGTCTGTATGACCTGTGAGTTAAGAATGGTTTTAACATTTTTAAGTGGGTGGGAAAAAAATCTCAAGAATATTATTTTGTTTCACTTGAAAATTACGTGAAATGCAAATTTCACTGTCTGTAGCCTTGTATCAGAGCATAGCCAGGCTTGTTTACATTGTCTGACTGCTTTGGTGTTGCTACTCAGCAGAGGTGAGCAGTTGCAACAGAGACTTGTGGTCCAAAAAGCTGAAAATGTTTATCATTTGGCCCTTTACAGAAAATGTTTGTCGACTCTTGACCTGACGTCTGAGGTTCACATGTATGAATAAAGTGTGTTGTGCATCATGGCGGGGACTTTGACACGTCATGTTGGTTGCCCCGAGGCCTGTGTTGTGGACTCAGCTGAGAGATGTATTCTAGGGGGAGGCTCGGGAAGGGGAGCAGCCCTGTCCCCTGCAGAGGCCCACACACATCGAGTGATATTGATGGAGGGGTAAATGGTCCCCAGAGTGTCATTGTGAAGGAACCAAGGAACGTGAGGGTGGAGCATTCAACGGGAAGAACAGTTACACCAGGAAGTGTTGGGGGAAATCTGTGGCTGCTGTGGCCAACGAAAAGAATCACCGTTGCCAGCAAGAAAGGGAAGCTGGCATTTGCTCTGTTTTTTAAGAAATTATTATATACATTTAAAAACTGGTTTCACATTAACCTTTCAGTGATTTTGGGAAGCGGATTGTTGAGGATGGATTCCTTTCTGACCTTTGCTTGGTACTTGAGGATGAAGTAGTGAGATGGGTTTGTTCTGCGTATCGTGTGGGGTCCCAGGATTGTTTCAGAACCTCCCCTTCCAGCCGCAGGTCTCTGTCGTAACAGACACAGTGGACGGCAGCTCAGCCCCCAGAGATGCTAAGTCTAGAGAAGAGGGAGGTTGAATGTGAACCTCAGTATTTGTCTCGCATCGGGTAGATGAGTGTCTTGGGGGTGCTACTGTCAGGCTTTGTGTCTGAGCGATGGGGCCCTGTGTTTCTGTCCCTATCTAGTAGCACTGATGACTGGTTTAGTATTGGCACTTGTGCTGTGAGCACTGTCCCGTTCTGAGAAGGGCCTGAGCATCCCTCTCAGCTGGCTGAGGACAGTGTCCTCCAGGCCTGCCACTGTCCTGGGCTTTGGCCATTTACCTTTCTGTTTTAAACTCCTGTTGTCTGGCTGTGTTCCACTCTCAGTTAATTTCTTTGGCCTGAGATCTGTTCTTTCCTAATGTTAAAACGTGTGACAGGCTGAGGATGGGCTCGTTCCCGGGGCGTGGCTTTCGCTGCATCCTTTTACCAGGACCACGGCCCTCAGTGATCACGTGAACTCTTGTGTTCTGTGGAACACTTGGAGAAATGCCATGTGCCAGCGCGTGTGCCAGTATCCTCGTGTGGGATTGAACTCAGGCCACTAACATTAAACTGGAGAGAATTGATTCTCACCGTAGTCACTTAATGCGCACAGAGTACAGGCACTAAAATTTTGCAAAGCCATCATTAAAATCTGTTTCTTAACCCTTGCTTTCTAGGTAATTGAAAACTCGCCCTCAAAACAAAAAATTCACTAGTTTATGGTAAGCTGTTTTCCTGTCTACGTTTCGTAATTGTTTGTGGAGGCCCTGAGGGGACCCAGATGAAGGGATTTTGAAGAAAACACAGAGCCCTGGGGCACTGCTGCAGCCCAGGGGCTGGGGCCACACCTCACCCCTGATATATGCTTGGGCCTCTTCTCACCAGCCTTGCCTTTGCTGGCTAGGTGACATCCATGTCCCTTAACTCAGGCGGAGTCACTCCGTTTCCTCCCTCTTGTCTCATTGTAAGAAAAGCCAACAACATTCAAAGCATCAGAACGAACAATGTTCAGATTAGCGTGTGGAGGTGGGGAAGCCCGTGTCCCCACCCAGACCTCCCTAACTGGCTTGTCCTAGGAGAGGAGCCCAGGAGGCTGCATTTTGCCACTTGCCCCATCCCGTCTGTTCCTGTGCTGCCATAGCACCCACCGGTCTGAGACCTGGGCTTAGCGTGCCTCATGCCGCACACACCCAGCTGCTGGCGCAGCACCCAGGCCAGACTTGGAAGTCACCCTGAGCGCAGGACCAGGCAGCTGCGTCACGTGGAATGCCTGCGGTATCCGAATGATGCTTGGCTGCTTGACAGAGCATAACCTTTGCGCGTCAAGGCTGTGTTCAAGGCATTTAACTCTGGTCCTGGGAGATAGTAATTCAGTTTTATACCCTACACTTGCTGAGGTAAAGGGGATAATGAACCATTTTGCCCTGGAAAGGAAATTTTGTCCAAATGTGTCTGTCACATTTAATCAGCAAAGGGGATTTTAAATGAATTTCAAAGTGAATTGTCTACAGAAGAGTAATTTGCTATTAATTAACATGCTTTATCAGTGTGTCCTCAAGGGAAAGACCTAAACCTAATTAAGGAATTAAACTGATATTGAGTGAAAGAGACAATTTAAGGATTGAAGCAGATTAGCAGCTGTTTGGTCAGGCGGGCACGTGGTGCCGCCCTCATTTAGCCGCCGGCTGCGCCCTCTGCACATCCACCCAGTGTCGCCAGGTTCCCTTATTTCTACTCAGGAAGGCAAAGTATGACCGTTTGAAGGAAGAAGAGCTTCCCCAAAGACCTTGGGGACCAGCTGACAGGGAATCCAAGAATAAGTTACTGGTGTCACGGGAAGGAGAGGCCTGCCTTGGGGCTCACTGGGCTCTGCCCCAGCTTCCTGCCTCTGGGCCTACTAACGCTGCGCCCCTTGTCTTTCAGATTCAACGTGTTCAACAGAAGCCATCCCAACCCAGCTTAAATTATAAATATAGAAAATAACTTTGTTCAAATCTGCGTGGTGCTTCTTTAGTAAATATTGTACAGATTTTACCATGGAGAACTTTTTTTTTTTAGTTTTTACCTTTTCTTAATTACCCTTCCGAAAGGATGAACACTTTCTACAACAACTGCTGACCATTGTAAAATACCATGTATATAAATCACAATGAAAATAATGCCCTGGAATAGAACATCTCAAATGCTGCTTAATTACAGACTCAGGTTGATTACTTGTATTTCATGTAATGTTCCTCCAAGTTAGACATCTGGTGCAAGACCAACCGGGAAACCATGGAATTGTTAAAAGTACAAACTGACAGTATGTATATTTAATTTAAAGACTT
Organism: Lepilemur ruficaudatus; assembly: GCA_963574885.1. NCBI lineage: Eukaryota > Metazoa > Chordata > Mammalia > Primates > Lepilemuridae > Lepilemur > Lepilemur ruficaudatus. The sequence continues at coordinate 16,098 of CAUYRT010085895.1, read as the reverse complement.
ATTTAAAAATTCATAAGCTCTCAACTACACTTCGAGAGCAGTGTTTTCTGTATTGTCTGATACTAGAAACTAATTTGCTTCATATTTTAGTTGTATTCAAGATTTGAAGATGTATTTTATAGACAAGTTCTGTTTTTGAACTTTGTGGAACTGTTCAATCAATTTCCCAGTTATGATGAGTATTCACATTATGAATGTATAACCCAAACATTATTTGTAAAGCCTACAGAATGTTTTTATTACATAACACTTTTTTATACAGTGTCTTTTGTCTTGACTGTATGATACTGGAGTCTGAGTTGTCAGCTTGGTCCCTTAAAGTTTCTAGTTACAGACAAAATCATACTGTGATTTTATTTTTAATATGGATATGCTATCAAACTGTGATACACTTATAATTCACTGGTCCTGCATCAGGAGATGGAGTGGGGAAAACTGTATTTAATACAGTTTGTATCTGAATAATCTGTATGGTTTATACAGTTTGTGTTGTTCAGAGATGTCTAAAGTTTGATCTTTGTTTTTTTAAAGATTACAAAAGCACTTGCCCCACTGTAAATATTCAGCATGTAAAATTTATATAGTATATAAATGGCAGCAAATTACATACTTTGTGTGTCTGTTTACTGCTGTTTTCACCATCTGCTTCCAGACTCCTTCCTGTTGTCTGTACTCACTTTCCTGAAACCAGCAAAGCCTCTGCCACAGTCCCTTAGTTGGCACCAACCCTGGGGCTGGGTGAGGGAAACAGTTTGCTGCACCCAATGATATCTCTACTTGAAAGAACCAAGTTGCAGACAAACTTGTTTTCATAATACATGACTTTTATTTAGTGAACACAGTATTTGCAAGAGTTTTGACAGCCATACACCACCCAGTCTTACTGCTCACTTTACAACCAAATATCTGATACAGGATATTTCTCCATGCAAGTTATGGGAGTATATACACTGAATAACACACACTCCAGAAGTCAATATATATGTACATTATTTACATATTACTATATTTACTGTAAATAGAAACGTTTTCTAAGAAAAAATAAGAAAATGAGAAATCACAACTTAGGTTTCTGGTCTACAACAGACCTAACTTCTCAGCAAAGCACATCTATGTAGATATAATGCATCTGTAAGTTTAAAAATATGCATTGCTTTATATGAAGCATTAAGTGCTGCTTCATCTATAAATAGCTCCTATTTTGACCCAGTTTGGTACCACATTAAACTACCCAAAAACACTCAGTGGCCCTAAAGACGTCGTTGCTTGTTTGGGTCCAGGGTTAGTCCAATTAAACCTCAGATGTTAGCCAGGGCCTAGCCAGACAGGCTGGAGCAGCTGTGGAAGCCACCCTCTCCCACTTAGGGTTCCTCTTCATTGCCCACTGCCCTTTATCTCTGGAGGAAAGTTTGTCTTTGGCCAGAGCTGGGACTAATAATTCAAGCACTGCATAGACATCCAGATGGGGACGCAGCTGGCCATGATGGATCACACTGAGGCTTGGGCAACAAAACCAGGCCCACGCACCGCGAGGGATGGCGTAGCCATCCTGCTTCAGGGCAGCCTTGGTAGAGGCCAGTCCCACACAGTACCTGACTGGCGAGTGTTCTGGACCAGGTGTGCCTGAGGGCTCAGCAGGCATGATGGCTGTGTGCCCTGTGTGTTAATACTGTCATAACAAAACCTGGAGTTAGGCGATTTCACATAACGCCCTTTGATGGCACGTTACCTAGACTCTAAGCACCACGGCCTCCTGCAGCGCTCCTGGGTAAAGCATGTTCACAGACGCCCATAGCAGAGAAGCCGTTATCACGTGACTTGTTGATGCTCACTTCTTCCAATACCCCAAAGACTGAAAGCTCTGCATCCTCAGGGTTATACCTGGGTTGGACAGTCAGGAGAAAGGAAATGGCTTGTCCTCGTGTGACATGTTGACAGAACTGGCACTGGGCCCACCCTGGGTGTGGGGCCAGCCTGAGGGGTGGGCACTGCCTAAGGAGCCCGTCATCAGTGTTTGGTCTAGGGGTCCAGGCAGAGCTGCCATTTTCATGGAAGACTGGAGGCCAGAGTTGCATATATACCAGTCAGACATCTCAAGATTCCTGACTTGCCTTTCTCAAAAACTAAAGTTTCAAATTTGAGGTATCAGTACAGTAGCAAAGCCTAGAAACTTGGGAATGAACCAAAAAAACAAAATTTCAGCTTGCGTGATGGAGAGTTACGGCCTTGGACCCCTTTGCACTCTAGTGTGACTTAAAGGTACGCCAGGGTCAGCTGCGTGGAGGCAAGCACTCCCGCGTGAGGCAACTCATGGGAATAGTTGCTTCTGTTTAGAATGAACCTAAGTGCATCCAGTCTGAGGTTCTCTCTCCTGGACTTTCATTTTGCACTGGAGCACAAAGGGCCTCCAAAGGGTGCACGTTCAAGGTGTGTCTCTACACAGGGCAGGGAGGGGAGTTCTGTGGGGGAAAGCCATCTACCAACTGAACAGCCCTCGCATGCAAGGAGGGTCTTATGTGTTAACGCGGGAGTCTGCAAAGTGGAAATAAAGCTCCTGATAGAATGTGGCATCTGCCACCAGCCGTCTTAGCCTGAGCACACGGCACCCCGTCGAGCCTCGTGGCGTGTCCGTGTGCAGGGCCAGATCCAGCGTCCCTTCAGCAGACATACCGAGCACCTGCTACTCTAGGCCATGGCAACCTGACCACCTCCTGGGCGTGGCACTTTGCAAGTTCCACCACTGTTGTCTATATCAGGGGTTCTAACTGTTCACAGAAACCCTAAGTGCCACACCGCTGCACCCACAGATCGCTCTTTCCCTGCTGACGGGGGGAGCAAATCTACGAAGACCTGGTGAACTATAAGAGGAGTAAGACTGAATTTCTAGTTACTTATGTGTCTATTCATTACATTAAGAAATTTGGTCAAATTATAAGGTCAGTAAAAAAACTCATCTGGCCCAAGGCTTTAAATAGCGACGGATGGGGTCAAAAGCTGGTCTGACCCACGTGTTCAGATGAACCATATGACATGTTTGTGTGGGTCAAAAACAGTCAAATATGAGCAGTTACATGTCATTCAACATATGGACAATCTGTGTCCAGGGAAAAACACTGTTTCCTAGGATTCAGCAGTTACGGGATGAACACCCCCAAACCGTAATCATCGTATTTTAATGATTTCTTTAGAAAGTATTTGTGGGGCCAAAAAGTCTGAGTTGAAGCACACTGAAGCCTCCTCAGGACACCGGGCGCCTCCCTCCCCAGTGGCCCCCCACAGGCCCCGCACCAGCTTCCACCCAAGTGCAAGTGCCCCCAGCCCGCCCTTTGGGTGCTGCATACATACATATACATATATATATATATGTATGTTTTTTCAGTGCACAGTATATACTTATGTCCAAGAGTTAACTTTATAGCTGCCATTCTAAAAATACTACTGTTAGAAAGTATCTTGTTATAATTTGAGGATATAAAAAGGCATATAAAAGCTATAATCCTATATATCTGAGAAAAAATTCTGAATAAAAAATCGGTAGCTTTTCCTTTCCTGTTTTGATATAAAACAGCGGCTTCTAGAACAGTTAACACTGCCACGAGCGAGCACGTTTGGCACGGTTCAGACGAGGCTCCCGCCTATGGAAACGCATCCCGCATCTGCTGCACAGGTTTCTCAGCTGAACCAGCAGGCGCTGCTGCTGAGAAAGTGGGGAGGGCGTGCCGTGTGGACACCCCCGTCTGTGGGCACCAATAGTCGCAGGAAGGAAGTCCTCCTGAAGCTGACCCAATCCCAGACCACAGAGCACAAGGCTTCGGGATATGCAGTTTGCGCCGTGGGTGCTCGTTCTGGAGAAGCTGCGAGCATCCACAGGATCCCCACCTCCCAGCCACACCATCTCAGGGAGCGGCAGCTCAAGGCATCTCGGGGAAGCCTCAGTCACTGTCTGCTGTGGGGTTTGGGTCTTTACTTTCACCTGCTCAAGCCGGGAATGCTCTATTTTTTATTGGCAATCCTTCGTTTCCTTGTTGCCAGCATGTCATAGAAGGGATCCCTACTGATACTTGCCCTGGTGAAAAAGGAAAACAAGCAGGTCAAGTCAGAGAATGGCACTGGCCAAGGGGAGCACAAACCTCTCTCCCACCACCCATGGAGGTTCCTGGAACAAGACAGACTCTGAGCTGTGAGGCGGCTTCAGCAGCCCAGGCCTCCTGGGCGTCTCTGGAGGCAGAAGGGTCACTTCTTGCACATGGAAGCATCTGTGTCCTCAGGCAGGTGCACTCATGCCCAGTCTCCCCCTCTGCATCTGAACCCTGTGCCAAGGCCCCGCACTCACCTGATGGATTTCATCCACTCCTCCTTCTCCTCGGGGCTGGGGGCGGAGATCCGGTACACCACATGGTTCCCCTCCACCACGCGGCCATCCGCTTCCGTCTTACAGGCTTTGATGACCTGCCCTTTGTGGCTTGGATTATAAAGCTCAAAACAGTTCTGGTGGAGAAAGAAAGAGAGGAGAGGCCATCACAGAGGCCCTAGGGGAAGGTTCTCGTGCAGCCAGTGAGTGTGGGTCCCAGTTGGTTGAAAGGAGAGAAGTTGCAAAAGGAAGCAGCTTACAGGTTTCCGGGGATCTTCCACCTCCCTGATGCTGAGATTTTCCAACGGGATGATTCCCCTGGGCTCCTTATCCTGCAAGAGAAAGGTGCACTGCTGGACCCACTGCAGGTCACTAGCCTGAGGGTCCCCCAGCACAGGGGTGGCTCTGGTTATGAGGAGGACTAGGCAGGTTGGCCCTTACTTACTGTTGTGTATTCAAAGTAATAGAGGCAGTTATCTGTCAGGATGAACCACCGGCGCTTCCAGGTCTTCACACGCCCTCCTAGAAGCAGAAGGGCCTCATGAGTCAGGAGATCCGTGTTACAAGGGCCCGAGGGCCCAGAAAGGGGGGCCCAGGACCTACAGAAACTACTGCATTTTCAGAAAGGCCACCAGAAGCCAAGCTTGCATAAGTATCCTTCGATGTTCTGACTGCAGTCAGCAAAGTCCCAGATGAGTTGTGTGGCCTGGCTGTCGAGTGGGCCCCGCATGCACCCCCACCCAGGCCTGCACAGGTGCCCCCTCACAGTACCGGGGGGCACCCTTGGTGACACAATGGCTTTTCAGATCTGCTTCCTGGAAGGGTTAGTCATAGTGGATGGGCGTAATTTCCCCACATGAAATGACAACATGATGAAGTCAGTGCCGGCTCACCCGGGTCCATCCAGGGCTTAATCCTGTTACGTCAGGGTGGTTATCACATTACTGAGTGCTTTGGGTGGCCCTGGGATCCATCAAAATCAATTACCCCTCAGCCCAGGGAATTATTAGATTGAATTAATCTTTTAACAAGATCTGGAGCACACATGTACACACACACACACACACACACGGCTCATCTATACCTACTCTTTTTACTGCGGGAAAGGAAATCTTTTACCCTTAAATATTCACAGACAGTCAAACTGACTTCAACTGCTAGCCCTTGCTTCTGACATGAAGTTTTGATTTGTTTAAATAATTCAAAGAGAAAAACATGCTCATGGCAACAAATCCAAGTGCTGTCTGGGTACTAGGTAAGAGGAGGCTCTCCTGCCTCACGGTTCCCACGGTGCCTTTCTCTACAACAAGCAAGCTCGAGAGGAGCCCTTGGGGTCCGTGGGTCAGAGGCCCTCCCCACATGGAGCCTGGTACGGGAGCTGAGGCATGAAGACAGGCTGGCAGGAGGGCCATGCCGTCACCAGAAAACGTGAGGGGTGTCAGGTATAATCCCTGGAAGCTGGATGTCCCAAGGGCTCAGGTGGGGGTTTCCCTGGCCTCTGACTGGGCTTTGGTTTGCAGAGACCCAGGGTGAGGAAATGACCAGCTGCAGGAGGGAAGTGTCCCTGGCCTGGCAGTGCTGGAGTGTGGAGAGTCATCTCTGCAGCTGTCTGCGGCCCTCTTACCCTGTCTCACACTCCTCAGCCCCTCCAATGGCCTAAGGCAGCCTACTATAGGCCACAACCACCAAAACACATCCAGCTGCCCCTCCCCAGACAGACCTGCCATGTGGCTCTATCCTCACCAGCATCCCACTCCACCTATCAGAGGGTCTGTCCAAACATTCATCTGACCACGTCCCTCCCGAGATTGCCGCTGCATCTCCCTGGCCCTCAGACCCTCTGAGCTCCCTAGCTCATGCCTTCATGCCACAGGGCCTTTGTTCAGGACACTCCTCCAGCCTGGAGCAAAATTCCTTCTTGCCAACATCTCTCCTGACCTCTGGCCTGGGCTCCAGCTCCCCAAACCTGTGTGCAGCTTCACCACTAGAACCCTCTGCTCCCCATGGCATGGGGCCCATCCTATTCATGCCCTTGGAGACCCTCACAGGCTGGGCACGCAAGGCCTACAGCCCCCAGGGTCACCTGTGTCTTTGATCTCATCTTGGGCTTCATGATTCATGCCAGCCTTTGGCGATCAATTCTCCTAGGTCTGCTGGAGCATAACAGGGAGGTCCAGTCCAGGGGCAGGAGGAGACCCTCTGGGCAACTTTGCCTTGTCCCAAAGTCCTCCAGTGACATGAGAGACATGGGGACAGAAAGAGGCATTCTACGTCCCCCTAAGACCATGGGAACAGGAGGACAACGCTGATTCTTTTCAGACGCTTGCTCCCAGCCCCAAGATGCTACAGTAGAATCAGCTGACAGCAACCTCCACCACCCTGACATCCGTCACCACCACCTCTGTCTCCTTCCAGAGACTTCCACAGCAGGCCCTTCTCTAGCTGTGCTGGTGCCCAGGCCACTGTCCTCCAAACGGTAGCTAGAGACATCTTTTGAAAAGCATGCATTGACCACGTCTCCCCGCTTGAAGCCCCCAAAGGGCCCCACTGTGCTCAAATGAGACCCACACTCTATGGCCAGCCTCCAATTCTCAGAACATGTGGCCAAGAGCCCCTAGGCTGTGCATCCCTATCTCTGTCCAGCACCTGCTCTTCTCTTTCACGCTTTCATGGTGGATGATTAAGGGTTGGTCTGCGCATTCTGCTCACTTGTACGTGGTCTGGCCCCATGTAAGGGGGTTTCCCAGAAAGGCCTCTCATCTTCCACCCCGGGCTCTGGCCTCGCACTGTACCAGAGTTAAGCAGTGTGTCTGAAAAGCCCAATCCCTGTCCAGTCCTCGGGGCCAGGGGAGCCCCACAGGCTGGGGCTGCAGTTGCCCAGACTAAGGTGTGTCATCTAGGCCAGCCCCAGAGCCCAGTGCAGCTCAGGCACCCTTTCAGCTCAGACTTGGGCCCAGCAAGGCCAGGGTGAGGTCCTCGGTCTTAGAGCCACAGCAGGTTCTGTCCACATGTGTTTCTGGCCACATCACACAACACTCTCACCTGTAGACAGGAGTCTGGCTTCTCTTAAATGGTATAAAACCCACCGTCCACCATCTCTTTGTAAATTTCCCTTTACTTTCATTGCTGTTCTGAGGTGTGTGCAACATGTGTACATATGCATGAACAGTCATACCCATATACCTTTTCTCCTCAAGTTTCTCAGCTCAACTCTGACCATATCCTATGTTTACAATACAGTTGGTTGTCAAAACTCAGTGTCTTAAATTATTTGACAATCCTAAGCCACATTTGTGCACATCACAATGCTCCTATGCTCTGGCAAAGCATTCAGGTCTTTCAAAAGACCACCTACGGGGCCAGGCGCAGTGGCTCATGCCTGTAATCCCAGCACTTTGGTAGGCCAAGGCATGGGGATCACTTGAGGCCAGAAAATTAAAAACCAGCCTGGGCAACATAGTGAGACCCCCATCTCTTAAAAAACAAAACAAAACAGGAAAATTAGCCAGGCATGGTACACCTGTAGCACTAGTCATTTGGGAGACTACAATGGTGTTGCCGCACTCCAGCCTACAGCCTGGGTGAGAATGAGACCCTGTTTCTTAAAAAAAAAAAAAAGAAAGAAAGAAAGAAAAAGAAAAAAAGACCACCTGCTCTAAAATTCAGTTTACAGTAAGAATTCAATTAAAGCTGGATTACACTTCTGAGTACATGCTTGGAAACACATTCTAGATTCTGCACCCATCTCATGCCTCTAGCCAAAGCCATGCCCCGGCTGTACTAGCCCTGTGCTGGGGAGGGACTCCAGGACCTCAGAGCAGGACCACACCTGGGGCTGACCCAATGAGCCTTCAGAATTGGCTTCTGGTACCTCTGCTGCCTCCCCAGCCTTTTGCAGACCGACACCACCTGGCCATCTAGTGGCAGGGCCTGCGCTTTGGTGCCAACAACTTAGCTCCTTCGCACAGCTGGGAGGAGGCCCATGGGCAGAAGCATCTCTGGGTACCCAGAAGCTCTGGAAAGAAAACCCAGCACTGGTTAATCCAGCGCACCAGAGAGCTGGGAAACCTGCCCTAGGGATGGTGACAGCTTGCAAGCATTTGGTCTTGGACTTAACTCCTGAGAACAGAGTGGACATAGAAGCTGCCCAGGCAAGAGGGGGCCCAAAGGAACTGGTGCCACAGAGCAGCCACCTGCTTGCTGAGGCTGCCCCAACCCCATGCAGAAGCAGCTCCTGCTGTGCTCCTTGCCCTCGTCTGGGAGTAGGTTAGACAACACAGGCTCTGTCATGCCTTCCTTTCACTCACTCGTTTATGTCTTTACAGCCAGCCCCCTCCCTGGCAAAACTGAGGCCACCCTAGCTGCCAGGCAGGCTGACAGTGTCACTGTCCCTCGAGGGGACACTTGTAGGCACCATGGGAAACAGAAGGGAGGCACTGAATCTGGCAAACATCCCAGCTATTCCAGCCTTTGTGCAAAACTGCCGGTGTTCTGACGCATCCCTCCTCTCGCTCCAGGCCCACAGGTGTGATGAGATTTGAATAAGGTATAGATCTAAGGTCACTCAAGCACCCAAGTCCAAGGCCATGGTACTAGGTTTTTAGGCAAACATCCAGAACTCCCCTAAACCTCAGCATAGCCAGAAAAGGCCAAAGAGCAATGGCCAGGTTTGAAGACTCTCATGGGAACGGCAGAGCTGTGGGGCACACCCCATCCCGTTGGTTAAAGGAGGACTGTGCCTATCACATTATCATCATGCCATGTCCGTTCCTCCCTCAGTAAAATTAAGACACCAGAATTCTCGAGCTCTTGTGTCTGAGATGCTACATAGCAACAATCTGTTCTTAGAAGTGCTTGGGTAAAAGACAGTTGTCACATCTTTCCTGTCAGTGTAAGGCAGAAATCTCCCCCCACCCGCCCCACCCAAGTCAAAATAACCCTAAAAATTCCTAAAATTGCCCATAAAGTATAAAAGCCATCTGGCTTGTCAATGGTGAGGAAGCCTTTAGAACATTCCCAATCTTTCCATAGGAGGGTGCAAACATGCACAGCTAGTTAGCATAAGGGGTGACTGGTGGTGCTGCAGGGACAGGGCTGGTGACCAGCTTTCTCGCTGCTGTGACCCTAAAGACAAGGGGGGGCAAGCCTGTTCCCACACGGCGTTCCCATGCGCTCCAGGTCCCTGCCACTCTCGGCCCTGTCCTTGGGGGTGGATGTTGCATTCACCGCACCGTGCACGACGCTGACCCCAGCAAGTCCAAAGCCAAATGGATCAGATGAATGGCAGCCACAGATCGGAGCTTCACACAGACCAACGTGGGGGAGAGAAACCGAGAGAGGGATGAGCTGCTGAGGGAGGGGCAGGAAGCCACTGGGTACGTACCTCCTAACGCAGGACAAGCAGGGACAGCCCGTCACAGAACAGAAAGGTGGGAGCCACAGGCAGAAGGAAAACAACAAGAAGGCACATTTAAACCACGCGTCAGAAATCACAGCCACGCCAAACCACAAGAAAGGCACACAGGCTCTTTGGAGATAAGTGCACTTGCTTCTCATACAGAAAACTGCTCTGGATTTGTCTGGACACTAACTTAGCAGTTTTCTGGGATGGGTCGTGCAGCCTAGGCATTATTCTCTGCCACAGATGCTGCGAGGGTGGCCTCGCTCTGAGATGCTACAGTTCAGAGAAGCGGTCAGCGGTTGTGGGACATGAGGATACCAAGAGTGGACTGGCTTAACTGCATTTTCTTTTTATCGTCTCTGCATGTGGTTAGGGGCATTCGCTACGATGAGCTTGGGAGGAACCCCTCTGGGACTGCTGCCATGGGCTGAGGGGCCACAGCCCAGGTCCCGCTCAGCCAAGCCGCTCACCCAGCTTCAGGAGCCAGCCTTCCCGGTCAGGGTTGAAGAAGGTGTGTGTCAAGTCATTCCCGTCGTCCTCTGGGATTTTAAATGGCTCATTCTTAATACTTTCATATAAATTCTGCAAGGAAGAAAAAACCAGCAAAGTCAGCAATTCAAACAGAGGAGAAGGGTCCATCCTTTCTTTCTGTCAAGTGCAGAACTGGCATAAAACTCAGCAGAACCAGGGTGGTAAGGAGACTCTAGAAAGATGTATTTAGAGCAACAGACTGGTGCTGCCGATTTTCATAGAATTTGATAATCCTGCAGATTAAATCTCCTCCCAAGACGCAGCTCACAAGCAGGCTCCTGCTGGAACTCACCCTCAGCAGCTCCTCAGGGAGGTCCCCGCCCTCATTGATGCCGCGGTTCATGGTTATGAATCGCTCTGCCGTGGGCTTGTCACGCACGTTGTGGTTGTGCAGGCTGGTGTTGAGCATGATGATTGCAAATGACAGCACATAGCACGTGTCTACAACACAGAGGAAGACATCAGGAGGCTCAGCCACATGCAGAGAATGTGGAAACCCATGTGTGTTGCAGGCACACCCTGCTGAGGACACCTGGCAGGAGGCACTTGATCTCACAGGCCCATCCTCTGAAGTGGCAGCTTCCTGTGAGTGTGAGCAGGTCTGGCCAGTGGCCATAGGCAGGCCTGTCCCACCTAGGGGAAGGCAGGTCCCTGGAAACACATGCTAGGACTCTGCCTGCCGGGGACCCCATCTTCCAGACCCAGAAGCTTTGGCCAATGAGGGGCCCAGGCCCAAGCTCTGCACTGACCTGTGGACTGGAAGACGCCAGGGTTGCACAAGCAGTAGCGAGAAGCGAAAGCCTCCATCATGCGATCGATTTTCTGAGCCTCCCCTGGAAGTCTGAAGCTCCACAAGAACTGCCTGCAGAGAAACAAACCTTATGGAATGACCATGCATGAGAACTGATCCAGCCTCATGGCACAAAGCACAACTTCTTCCCAGCCTGGGGTACAGCTCTGGTAGGGGGATGGAGGGGCACAGAGCTGAGAAGGAAAAGAAGGACTCAGTCTCCTTCCATTCAATAATCCAAGACACGTTTACTGATTGTCCATCCTTTTTTGTGACTATAACCATTTCAGCAGCAAGGCCTGTTGCTTCCACCTTAAAATAAACGTCCAAGACCCTTGCACTTCTCTATCACCATCTGCTCCTGTCAGGTGATCACCAGAGCTTTGCCACACCATGCAGTCCTGACAGGACCATGTTCCCCTCTCAGGACTCTCACTCACAGGGCAAAGCCATAGTTGACAGAATGGCTTCCAAGGCCCCATTCACACCGACAGGTGCCTTGCTGGGCAGACACACCCCAATCTCAGACCTAGCCTGCAGATGCTCCCGTCCTCAGATAGGCCCTGCTTACCGAGGTCTCCTGTGGCTGCCCTGCCTAGAACTGCAACCCCCACCCCCTTCTCTGTCACCCACCACCACCAAGTCCCTCCATCTACTACCTGCCACTCCTTGGCTGGGAGCCCCAGGGCAGGGGCTGCAGCCTGTCTTATTCCCTGCTGGTCCCCATGGCTAGCCATGACCTCACACACCAGCTGCTCAGCAACAACTGACGCTGCAGCAGATTTAACACAAGGACTGGGGTTCAGAGTAGACCTAAGGGCTCCAATTAAGTTTCTGGGATGTCCGCAGTATTAAAATATCGATCCTGCCAATGATCAGATGGGAGGACATGCTCCCATCCCTGCAGGGGCTCTTGCTCCTCTGCAAGTCCCTTAAATGGGGCTGCTCCCTAGCATCCCTCCTCTGTTCTCTCTTCCTGGGATTCCAGCCACATTCAGGACCCCCTCAGCCAGGATCCATCTCCTTGGCCCAGCCTGTAGCAACAGCCTTCCAACTCCACATGACTGTCCGTCCTTTGCTCCCTTGGGCCAGCCACTCTGGGGCCATCCCTGACTCACCTCCTCTCTGACCCATGTTCACCAGCAAAGCATTGGTCCTGTCCACTGCTGCACCCCACAGTAGGCGATGTGCTCTAAGTCAGCCTGCCTGCCCTCTGCCCCTCACAGATTTCTCTCAGAGTAAAAGCCAAAATCCTTAGGGCAGCTCCTCAGACTAGAGGACCTGCCCCCCTTCCCCACCCCTGTGCCCTCACCCGGCCTACTGCAGGGCTGCGCCAGATTTCAACACCTGTGGGATTTATTAGGAATTTCTTTGGCTCTGGGCCAGAGACCAACAAACAAAAAGAAATGAATCACAGCTACAATGGCCATGCTGAACACACCTCCCAGACTCACCAGGCCTGCACTTCTCCCTGGATGTACAGCTTTCAAAACTGAATCTGATAAACTTGAATTATGGCTGCAGGCTTCACATCTGTTGCTAACTATCAGTGCCATTCAGCCCCAGGCTGAGCTGCTGAGCATGTCACAAGGGTCACATAGAAACACTGCCAACACTTCAGTATGCAGCTGAGGTAAGGCCACGTAAACTAGAACAGAGTATGGGGAGAAATTCTGAGACCACTAACTGGACATGGCAGCCATGATTTCCTCAGCCAGAGAACAGGCAGGGGTGGCTCCCAGCAAAGGCCCTGCTCCTCCCCTACCCCCACCCCTCAAGCCAGGCCCTGATTGCTGCTGGGTGATAGCTCAGGATCAAGACCAGAACAGATGAAGAGCCCACGAGGCCCCACTGGACACCAAGGAAGGAGATAAGAAGACTTTGTTTCAGCAGTGCAGGAATGGCAGCCTGAGGGCTGTCCAGGGAATGCACCATGGAAGCCATAACAGGGCCACAAGAGGGTGTCTGAGGGCCATCCTCCTCCATCTACCCCAGATGACAGACAGGGAGGCCGGCTTTCCTTGGACAAGATGGGACTAGAAGTGGCATCCTATGGTGGGCAGCCTACAGCCTCCCTCACACACTTGGGGCAACCATGCACTTGGTACTTGAAGCCAAATCTGGCAGGAAGTGGGCCTGCACGGAGCTGAAACCACACTATACAGAGCATGGGAAAAAAGCATGGACACAGCTGCCAAATATCATTAAAGATGAAGAAAAGGAAATTGTGAATGGAAGGCAGAACCAGCGGTCACAATGAGGAAAGTATGACACCCATCCTTGAGCGTGTGTCCTGCTTTCTGTCTAGGGCTGCTGAATGTCCTGCAACATTAGCAGCAGCATCTGGAACAAGAGCCAATGTCTGCAGAGACTCCTATAGCTCCCACTGAGCTGCCCGGAGTGAATTAACAACGACTACTACTCAGGCAGCAATTTTGTGGCCTTCCCCATCTGGTCCACACTCCACATACAATCAAATGCTAACCTTAAGGCTTGTACGAGGTTGAGATCGGCAAACTCATGGAGTTCTACAAAAGCTTGAAGAACTTTAATATTAAATTCATCCCTAGGAAAGAAAAGAAATAAGTTTTAAGCCTAATGCACATTATCTCAATTATTCTAAAAGAAAAACATGTCCCATTTGAATAATGTAGCTATGAACATTTGTGCATGAGTCTTTCCATGACCACACATTTTTATTTCTCTTGGGTATATACCTTGGAATGGAATTACTGGGTGACATGGTAAGTTTATGTTTATTCAGCATTTTGAGGAAATGCCAAACTTATTTCCAAAGTACCTGTTTACATCCCATCAGCAATGTATAAGAGTTTGATTTCTCCACATTCTTGTTGACATTTATGATGTGTTTACTATAGCTATCATAATGGGTGTGAAGTGGTATCTCCCTGTGGTTTTGATTTGCATTTCCCTGATGATTAATTACTTTGAGCACTTTTTCATGTGTTTTTGGCCATTTGTATATCTTCTTTGGAGAAATGTCTACTCAGATCATTTGTCCATTTTATTAATATAACTGAGTTTTTTTTATTTTTGCTCCTAGTTGTAAGAGTTCTTCATATATTCTAGATATAAGTCCTTATCAGGTTTATATGATATACAAATATTTTCTCCTGTTCTGTGGCTCATCTTTTCACTTTGAGGGTATCCTCTGAGGCACAAAATATTTAATTTTGATGATATCCAGTTTACCGTTTTCATTTGTTATTTGTGCTTTTGATGTTCTATCTAAGAAACGCTTGCCTATTTCAAGATCACAAAGATTTACCCCTGTGTTTTCTTCTAAATGTCTTATAGTTTTAAGTTCTTACATTTAGGTCATTGTTCTATTTTAAGTTTTGTACATGGTAAGTGGTCCAATTCCATTCTTCTGCATGTGGATTTCCAGTTGCCCTGCCACAATTTATTGAAAAGATTATTCTTTCCCCCATTGAACTGTCTTGGCACTCTTGCTGAAAATCATTTCACAGTAAATGTGAAGGGTTTATTTCTGGATTCACAATTTTTTTCTTTGAGACAGAGTCTCACTCCGTCGCCCCAGCTAGAGTGCAGTGGTATCATCATAGCTCACAGCAACCTCAAACTCCTGGGCTCAAGCAACCCTCCCTGCCTTAGCCTCCCGAGTAGCTGGGACTACAGGTGCGCGCTACCATGCCTGGATAATTTTTTCTATTTTTAGTGGAGATGGGGTCTTGCTGTTGCTCAGGCTGGTTTTGAACTCCTGACCTCAAGCAATCCTCTAGGCCTCCCACAGAGCTAGGATAATAGGCATGAGCCACTGCACCCAGCCTGGATTAGAAATTTTATTCCATGATCTATATATCTATCCTTATATTGTCCTACACTGTCTTGATTAGCATAGCTTTAGTCTATTTTGTAATTGGGAAGTGTGAATTCTCCAACTTTTTTCTTTTTTTTTAAGACTGTTGTGGCTATTCTGGAGTCTTTGCATTTCCATATTAATTTTAGGATGAGCTTGTCAATTTCTGCAAAGAAGTCAGCTGGGATTTTGACAGGGAGTGCATTAAATCTGTAGATCAATGTGGGAAGTACTGACATCTTAGCAACAAGTCTTCTAATCCATGAACATGGACTATCTTTCCATTTATTTAGGTCTTTTAATTTTTGTCAGCAATGCTTTATAGTTTTCAGAGTAAAAATTTTGCACTTTTGTTAAACTTATTCCTAAGTATTTTATTCTTTTTAATGGAGCTATTTTCTTAATATCCCTTTTCAGTTCACCCATTGCTACCATACTACATAGAAATACAACTGAACTTTGTATATTGCTCTTGAATCCTGCAACCTTACTGAACTTGTTTATTATTTCTAATAGTTTTTTGGTGATTCCTTAGGATTTTCTACATACATGATCATGTCATCTGCAAAGAGAGATAGTTTTATTTCTTCCTTTCTAATCTGGATGTCTTTACTTTCATTTTCTTACCTTACTGCCCTGTGAGAAGTGCCGGCACCAGGCTGAACAGCAGTAGTGAGAGCAGACAGCCTCCTCGTCTTGCTCTTAGGGGGAAAGCAGTCTGCCACCATTAAATAAGATGTTATGTTGTGGGTTTTTCATAGGTGCCCCTCCATCATGTTGAAGAAGTTTCCTTCTAGTCCTAGTTTTTTGAGTGTTTTTATAATGAAGCAGTGTTGAATTCTGACAAATGCTTTTCTTGCATTTATTAGAATGATCATGTGGATTTTGTCTTTTATTCTACTGCTACAATATATTACTTTAATTGACTCTGTTGCCCGGGCTAGAGTGCCATGGCATCAGCCTAGCTCACAGCAACCTCAAACTCCTGGGCTCAAGCAATCCTCCTGCCTCAGCCTCCGAGTAGCTAAGACTACAGGGATGTGCCACCATGCCCAGCTAATTTTTTCTATATATATTTTTAGTTGGCCAATTAATATCTTTCTATTTTTAGTAGAGACGGGGTCTCACTCTTGCTCAGGCTGGTTTTGAACTCCTGACCTTGAGCGATTCACCCACCTCAGCCT
>CAUYRT010085891.1:0-17424 GCA_963574885.1 Lepilemur ruficaudatus | reverse complement strand
TATTGATACACAAAAACCTCAACAACTTCCCCAAATACTATTTCAAAGTGAATATACCCAGTGCAACTTTTATTAGAATGTAGGCATTCTTTACACTGAAAAACAAGATCCAGATTCATTTTATGTATTTATTTATATATAGCTCAATGCAAACAATATTGAGCTTCATTTTCTGTACAAAAATGCCAAGTTACTTTCTATTTATAAAAAGCAATTACAATCAAAAAAAAATTTTTTTAAGGGATTTGTTGTAGCAATTGGAATCTTACAGAGTTGCGAGGGCTAGTTAGACAGTCTCCATAAAGCTGTTGTCTTTGTGTGTGATGTTGGAGCTTGAAGTCTGCAGGGCAGGTAGTTGGGGATAAAAGATGGATGTGAATTGGTGGGAGGAAAACAAAAATAAATTGGGGGGACAAAAAGAACAATCTGGAATCCATCAGCACGAGCTGAAATGTACAAGGACAGACTGGAACACCTGTCAGTTCTCACTGTCCCCAACCTTGATCACCTGCAGGAAAATCTTGTGCCCTTAGTCAGGGAGTAAAACACACCTGGCTCAAGAGACACAGAAGCCAAAGGAGGGTTGAGGGAAAGTGGATCCCCTGCAGGCAGACAGGGAACAACGTGTGTGAGATACATAAGTGGCTGGTGACCCTATCTACCCTTCCAAGCATAAATAAGAATATGGCTGCTGCTTCACTTCCACACTCCAAATCTCAACCCACAAAAAATTGCCTCTTGTGGCCCAGCCTACCAAAACACATAGAGAAAGGAATTCTGGGAAATGTCGTTCACCCAGCCGAGCACAACCACTACAAAGCCACCATGCATAGATTTCCTGATTGGTTGGGGGCTATGTATCAGTCACTGACCATGCTTTCTGCTGCAAGTAACACAAAAGGTAACCAAAAGTGCTTAAACAACAAAGCAAATGTATTATGTTACAAAATAAGGAGTTTCATGGGTTTACAAGGTTTTGAGTGGCTTGGAGAATGTTTTCAAGGTCCTTAGTTCCTTCTGTCTCTT
Source organism: Lepilemur ruficaudatus (assembly GCA_963574885.1). Lineage (NCBI taxonomy): Eukaryota > Metazoa > Chordata > Mammalia > Primates > Lepilemuridae > Lepilemur > Lepilemur ruficaudatus. Next base: position 16,398 of record CAUYRT010085891.1, on the reverse strand, counting down.
TGCCATCTACAGCAGATTAGGGTTAGCTTTCCTCCTCAAGCCAGTCATAGCCCCAATCACATCCTCACACAACTATGTCCAAAGCTGGGAAAGGGACTGTTTCTCTCATGAGACTTTATTTAAGGATGAGGAAAAGCCAGCAGACTCCCTCTCAGGTTCACAGATTTGTGCCTAAACAAAGCACTGGCGAGAGGAAGATCATCATGGGTGGCTTGGACCAGGAGTTGGCAAACTCTGACCCTTAGGTCAAACTGAGCCCACTGCCTGTTTTTGAACTGCCTGTGAGCTAAAAGTGGTTTTTGCATTAATGGTTGGGGAAAAAATGAAAAGAAGACTATTTCATGACGCAGGAAAATTGTATGAAATTGACATTCTGGTGTCCATAAGCAAAGTTTACTGGTACACAGCCACACCCATTCATTTACATACTGTCCATGGCTGCTTTCACACTGAACAGCAGAGTTGAGAAGTTTCCACAGAACGTTTACCTGCAAAGCCAAAACATATTTACTATATCTTTATATAAGAAGTTTGCCCAACTTTGGCGTAGACCAATTATAAGTCCCTCTCTGGGGCTGGGAACAGGTGTCTTTTCCTGCACAAAAGGGAAGAAACACATTTGGAGAGATGTCATCAAGGAGGAGGGGTGGGGAGTGCTGAAGTTCAGTTGCAACCAATGGTGTCCACCACAGAGGACCTGAGTTACATTACAGGGAGACCACAGCCACCCACTCTACCCACCAGTATTGTATTATGACAGCCAAGACATGCCTGAGGCACAGGAAAAAGCACCAAACACAGAGAAAATATCCAGGGAGAAAAGGAAGTAAGTTGGGGAAAGGGCCTGTTTCTTAACAATTCAGAGTTCAAAGGTCTTGACACCTCTTATGGAATCTTTTGAACAGCCAAAGATGATAAAATTGTCCTTTTTTCATCCGTCCATCCATTTATTCAACACGTATTTATTAAGGATCCATTTAGAATTATATTTGTTTGCTAGGGCTGCCTTAACAAAACACCAGACTAGGTGGCTTAAACAACAGGAATGTATTGTCTCTCAGTTCTGGAGGCTGAAACCTGAAATCTAATCATAGGAAGGTGGGTACTTGTGAGGGCCGCGGTGAGGGAGAATTTGCTCCAGACCTTTCTCCTAGCTTCTGGCGATTTGCCTGCCATCTTCGGCGTTCCTCTGCCTATGGGAGCGTAACTCCAATCTTCACATGACATTCTCCCTGTATCTGATGTGTGTCCAGATTTTCCCATTTTACAAGAAAACAGTCTTACTGGATTAGGGCCCACCCTAATGACCCCATCTTGATCACATGCAAAGACTCTATTTCCAAATAAAGTCACATTCCCAGGTACTGGGAGTGAGAACTTCAACATCAATTTAGGAACCACAATTCAACCCATAACAGTAACATGCTTTGAGGTTTACAAACATATTTAACCTTAGCCTTAAAGGAGTGGGAAAAAACCAAAGAAGGAAAATAGGAAGAAAAGAGGGGAAAACACAGGAAGAGAAGAAAGTGAAGGACTAGAAAAAAGAAAGAGAAAAAAACATACAGAAAAGTTGAAGGACTAACTACACAATTTGTGAGGTCCAGTGAAAAATGAAAATGTGAGATTCCTTGTTAAAAAATTATTAAGAGGCTGGGCATGGTGGCTCACGCCTGTAATCCTAGCACTCTGGGAGGCTGAGACGGGAGGATTGATCAAGGTCAGGAGTTCGAAACCAGCCTGAGCAAGAGCGAGACCCTGTCTCTACTAAAAATAGAAAGAAATTAATTGGCCAACTAAAAATAGATAGAAAAAATTAGCCAGGCATGGTGGCTCATACCTGTAGTCCCAGCTACTCAGGAGGCTGAGGCAGAAGGATCGCTTGAGCCCAGGAGTTTTGAGGTTGCTGTGAGCTAGGCTGACGCCACGGCACTCTAGCCAGGGCAACAGAGTGAGACTCTGTCTCAAAAAAAAAAAAAAGAAAAAAAGAAAGAAAAACACTAAGAATTTCAAAATGGTGCCAGCAGGTACTAAGCCGAGCACCAGGCCCGTCTGTGCTCAGGGCTGTGTGTGACTATACAGGTCACCTGCCCAGGAGGTTGTCCCTGGGAGAACATCAGATTGACTGTGGGTTTTAAGTCCACTTAAGGATTTCTTTGTTTACTTTTTCATTATTTTTCTATGCTCTTTAAGAGGTACCTATGAAGCAATTCACTCTTTCTACCAAGTCCATTCTTGGCTTCGGGCCCTTCTAAAATCCTCTCTTTCAAGGGGAAAATAGGGAAAATAGCTTAGGAAGATGGTGGCTATGCAAAGAAGAGTTTTTCTCCCTAGCCCTAAACCATATCTCAGCAACTTCCTCAGGGTAGTCAAGAATCATCTTTCCTTTTCGCTTTTTATTATTTTAAAATTTTTATTTATTTTTTATAGACAGGGTTTCCATATGTTGTCTGGGCTGATCTCGAATTCCTGGCCTCCCCCCTCAGCCTCCCAAAGTGCTGGCATTATAGGCGTGAGGCACCAAGCCCAACCTTATTTTCTTTTCTGGCTCTTGTTTAAATTAACACATCTTCCTAACGTTTTCCGAACTGGAACGTTATCTTCATGTGGGCAAGCGGGCAAGAACCTTTCTCCCACTCTATTTTTGTTTTCTTTTTATAAGATGTGTTTTCAACCTGGGCACATGGGAGAACCCAAAATGTTTCTTTCTTGACTCTTGAAGTCTTCTGGAAATGTAAGAATTCATGGCGAAAAGGAACATTTAAAAAAACCTTCCTCTCCCTACAATTTTCATTTAACATACCCGTAATAGTTACAAGAATAATCTTGTAAAATATTTTTGAAATCAAAAAAGTTCTCTGTGTTCGTACTATGGTCTTTACCTCTCTAGGTTTAGTAATCCAGCGTCACGGAATAAGGGACAACCACAACCACACACTCGGCGACTGGCGCTTCCGCCGCGCCCTCGCTCTCCGGCCTTTCCGCCTCGGAACGCGACCCCGCCCACTTCCGGCAGAGGCGGGCGGAGCGCAGGCGCAACTCCAGTCGTCGTTTAGTAGCCCTCCCCTTTCAGCGCTGCCGTACGCGCATGTGCAAAGGGGCAGGGCTGGTTAATTGCGCGGGAGAAAGTGGGTCCCGCGAACTCACGCGACTGTCTCCGCCTACCTAAGTAGGTGGGCGGAGCCGACAGCCCCCTCCTGCTTCAGGCAGCGCGTACGCACGGAGCGCGGGAATGGGGCGAAGGCACGCCGGCGAGCTTTACGCATGCTTATTTAAATAAGGCACGAAGCCTGTTACCTCAGCTTCCTAACCCGCCTCCTTCCTCTGACTTTTAAAGGGCCAGGACCCTGACCCACGGAATTGTGGGCTTTTTGATTTGGGGTTTTAAAAATAGTTTCAGGATTGCGGAGGATGGGAGAAAATAAAAGTAAATAAATAAATAAAATAAGATAAATTTTATTTTATTGTGGCAAGAACACTTAACATGAGATCTATCTTCTTAACAAATTTTTAAGTGCACAATACAGTATTATTGACTATAGGCACAACTGAATCGCTTTTTAAAATTGGCATTTTGGCCGGGCGCGGTGGCTCACGCCTGTAATCCCAGCACTCTGGGAAGCTGAGGCAGGTGGATCGTTTGAACTCAGGAGTTGGAGACCAGCCTGAGCAAGAGCGACACCCCGTCTCTACTAAAGATAGAAAGAAATTACTTGGACAGCTAAAAATATATAGAAAAAATTAGCCGTGCACGGTGGCGTATGCCTGTAGTCCCAGCTACTCGGGAGGCTGAGGCAAGAGGATCGCCTGATCCCAGGAGTTGGAGGTTGCTGCACTCTAGACCGGGCAACAAAGTGAGACTCTGTCTCAAAATAAAATAAAATAAAATAAAATTGGCATTTACTGCCCTCAGTGTAAGACAAGTAAAAGAAAATAAAAATAAAATAAAATAAAAATAAAATCAGCATTTATTGAGCACCTACTATGTGCCAGACCCAAGTTACATTGTCTCCTGTGTGCACTTTCCAATTTTTCCTTTTTCCTTTTTGTAATAATGTGTAATAATTACATTGATATGTATATTTTTACATAGCTATCTTCCCCCAGAGAGCTATGAGACTGAATTTCTTGGATCCACTCCCTTGCTCTTTTACTCTGGATATGTTACCTAACTTCTGTTAACATAAGAGTGTGCTGCTTTTTAAAATGAGGATAAAGGGTGAGGTGGCCCAGTGCCTTGTAATCCAAGTATTTTGGGAGGCCAAGGCAGGAGAATCGTGTTTGAGTCCAGGAGTTCAAGATGAGCCTGGGCAACATAGCAAGACCCCATCTCTACAAAAAAATTAAGAAGTTAGGTGGGTGTAGTGGTTCGCACCTGCATTCCCAGCGACTCAGAAAGCTGAGGCAAGAGGATCATTGAGCCCAGGAGTTCGAGGTTACAGTGAGCTATAACTAGGCCACTGCACTCCAGCCTAGGAAACAAAGCAAAACCCTGTCTCTACAAAAAAAAAAAAAAAATGAGGATAGGGATATCTACCAATCTCATAAGGATGTTTGTGAGAAGTAAATTTTTTAAAAAAAGTATGTAAACTGCCAAGTTCTATGCTTCATGCCAGCTACATACTGAATAAATAGTAGTCATTAAGTGGAATTATTCAGTCAGAAAATAGTTTTTACAGTTCCTGTAACACAGTTCCAGATGGTTCTTCAGGAGGATTTACCTAATTGCATGGTGGCTAGCAGTGTGTAATGGTGTCTCTCTTTCCAATATCACAGTCCATTATTTTTACGCGTTTTTCTAGTCTAGACAGTATGTAATGGTATGGCAGGGTTATTTTAATTTTCATTTCTTTAATTGCTAGTGACGCCGTGCATTTTTCCTTGGTATGATTTATTAGCTTTATTTCATTGCCTAACAACTATTTTCAAACACTGTGATTTCCACTGGTTTATCCCTACAGACGTTATGTTTGGTTCTGACAGAGTATTTTGCTGACCAATTTTTTTTTTTTAAGAAAGAGGGTTGAGGGCAGAGAGAGAAGCAAAAGGGAATTTTCCAAAGAAGAGACTGAGGCTACAAGTCAAAGCTCATCCCCTAGAGCAGCTCTGCCCACTAGAACTTTCTATGATACCAAAAATGTCCTGCATCTGTGCTGTCCCGTATGGTGGCCAGTTGCCACATGTGCCCACTGAGTACTTGGAGTGAAGCTAGCACAACTGAGAAATTTTTAATATTATATAACTTGGACTTAAATTTAAATATAAATAGCTACCTCATTGACAGCATAACCTTAGAGATTAGGGAAAAAATAAGGAAGAAAGGAGATAAAAAGAGGGAGCCTACAAAGTCACTTGGAAGCAGCATCATACATATGAAGGGACTCAAATTTAGACTTTCGGTATTTTTTGAGAGTCCCAGAAACTGTCAGTTTTCACAAAAAGGTTGTGTTCGGTTTGTGAAAATTTATCAAGCTATACACTGATGATATATCCACTTTTCTATATATATTTTACACTTCAATAAAAAGTTAAACAAAATTTATCACACATTGTGGTAATTTGGCATTTCTCTGATTTTTAATTCAGCAGAAGTCTCAAAAAAAATGGTCTGCGACTCGCTCTGGAGAGCTGAGAGCCCCTAGAGGGCGCTCTCTCATTGAGCTATTTCACATACCATAAAACGTGCGCCGTTGAAGTGTACAATTCAATGTTTTTAGTCTACTCGGAGTTGTGGGACCATCACACAACCAATTTTAGGACATTTTCATCACCTCAAAAGAAACCCAGCACCCCTTAGCTATCAGCCCCAGGTGACCACTAATCTACTGTCTGCCTCTACGGATTTGCCTGTTCTGGATATTTCAAATGAAAGGAATCAGGTAATAGGTGTCCTTTTGTGTCTGGCTTCTCTCACTTAACATCATGTTTTCAAGGTCCGTCCATGTCAGAGCTTCATTCCTTTTTATAGCCAAATAAGATTCCATCGTATGGACAGATCGCACTTGGTCTATTCACTCATCTGTTGAAGGATATTTGGGTTGTGCCCACCTTTTGTCTACTATGGGCACCGAAGACTTTACTGGTTTTGACAGGTGGGTCCTTCCTGTCACTTCTAGGAATGTTGAGGCCCAGTTTGCTCATCTGCAGAAAGCCCCATTCTCATTGGGTTTTAGACCCTGCTCTCAGGAGTGGACTACAGCGTGGATGGCATCCCCTGGAACTGGACAACTCATCAGGCGTTGGATGAAATCTTAGGACTCCCTTAGGATTTCCAAAGCACTGTGTGCCCAGGAAAGTGTCAACAAGGCCACGCCTCCCCAAGGCAACTTTTATCCGTGGGCATGTCGGGAATCCCTTTCACCTCAAGCTGGGTTCCTTGGGAGGAGCCCAGCCAAATTCTACACACTCAAATTTAGCAAGTGACTATCAGAAGTGTATTTGGGACAGGAGCCCCCAAACTTGATGCTACTGGAACTTCAGTATTGGCTAGTGGTCTGTCCAAACCGCCTACTCAGGTGTTCGTGAATAATGCTACTGGACTCTGGCCCCATAGAGACAGTAATCTCATAGGTTTGTAACCTGCCCTTCCAGCTGGTCTACCCATGCAGATAAGCCTTACTTTGCCCCATGCTCTTCTCTGTGGGGCACTCCTGGCTTCCTCTGGGCCAGGGTCTGAGAAAGGGCTCTTTACCATGGTGGGACTGAGGCTGGACTGTGTATCAGCCTGGCCTAGGCAGAGAAGAGGTTCTAGACCACTCGGTGGGTGGCAGGGTGGCTCTGGACAAGGCCACCAGCCAAGGGACAGTCTGTACCACAGTAAAGCCTGGCTGGGACTGCTGACCAGGTATCTGAGGAGGAGAAGGAAATTTCATGAGAAGAACCACAGTGTTGGCAGGATGAATGGCCAGTGGCAGTCCCCAGACCCTAGCTGGACCAATCAGGAATTTGGGATTGGAAATCAGAAACAGCTGATTAACTTCTGGTGAGCGACTGGAACTTAGGTACTGTAAGGGGCAACCATTTTTTACCATGCTGAAGTCTAGCTCCTTATAAACTCTAGCTGAATTTCCTATTACTGGATTCCATTCTTATATCCTTATAATAAATTGCCCTTTTTGGATAACAGGAGATGCTTTCTCTATTTGCAACCAAAAAACCTTGGATAAGACAGGAAGATACACTGTGGAAGTTCTCTGTCCATCAGTTACAGTCTCCTGGGACAGAGAAAGAGAGACATCCAACAAGTTAAATGTAAATGATGTGCTAAGTGTGGAAATCAGAGCAAAACTCCCATTCCCATGAGAGGGAGGAGCAAAGGAACGAGAGGGAGCCCCCGGGTTCACCAAGTGCGTGTGGAGTGCCATGTTGGGGCTGCAGCCTGGGACGGCACAGAGAGAACAGGGACCAGCAAGACAGAACTGCTTCTGCACAGCAGGGGGACCTCCACCCCGTGAAAATACAGCTCCTCTCAGGGCTGTCTCCAGCCCACACCACATCTTTGTGCAAATTAAAAAAAGTAGTCCCTTCAGGAGGGCACAGCCTCTTGGGAAGCAGTGAGGGCAAGCTGGATACCCTGGGCAGATTACAGTTTCCACACTCCTGCTTAGAGATTCTGGTTCCTCTCTAGAAGGAGTTTCTAACCTGAGAACCACAGACTCCTGGAATGGGAGTCCCTGAAAGCACATCACTCATTCATTTGACAAATATTTATTTTATATTTTATTTCGTTTTTTTTTTTCCAAGAAGTCTTCCCAGGACATATATTTTATTTTTTTAGAGACAGAGTCTCACTCTGTCACCCAGACAGGAGTGCAGTGATGTGATCAAAAGCTCACCTTAACCTTGAACTCCTGGGCTCAAGCGATCCTCCTGCCTTACCTTCCCAACTAACTGGGACTACAGGCGCATGACATCACACCTGGCCTTAGGTGACCCTCCTGCCTCAGCCTCCCAATCTGCTGGGATTACAAACATGAGCCACCATGCCTGGCCTCATTTGACAAATATTTATTAAGCAACTACTATGTGTCTGTCACACTTCTGTATCTTATGGAGATAGCGGTGAAAAAACACAAAAACCTCTCTGCTTTCAAATATGGCAAAATGCCAATAATTGTTAAACCTAGGCGGAGGTGGTAACAGGTATTGTTCATTGTAGTTTTTTTATGTGTTTCCAACATTTTTATTGAAAATAGAAATTGGAAGAAAAAAGTGTCTTCAAATAGACAATAAAAAAGATATGTGCGTGTGTATGTTTGTGCTAAGTGCTAAAGAATATAAAACAGGAATAAGGGTTGGCAAGTATATATTGAGATTCCAATTTTAAATAGGGCGATTCCAGGAACTCCTCACCAAGAAGGTGACTTTTGAATAAAGTCTGGAAGGAGAGGAGGAAATGATGGGTGGAGGGGGGAACTTTGGAGGAACAGATGTCCTGGCGGCAGGCACAGAAGGGGCAAAAGCCCTGAGGCAGGAACATGCCCAACATTTTCCAGGAACCGCAAGGAAGCAGGTGCGTCGCTGCAGCAGAGACTGGGCGCCAGGAGCAGGGGACACTGTCAGAGAGGAAACGGGAGGAGATGGGCAGCTCACGCAGGGCCTTGAAGGCCACCTGAAGGACTGTGGCATTTCTCTGAGAAACAAGAGGAGCCACCGGAGGGTGAGAGCGGAGGAGTGACTTGAGCCGCCTTGTGTAAGGTGACATGCATGCGTCCATCCTCCAGGGGCGGAGGGTCTCCAGAGCTTCCCTTAGACGCTCAAAGCAGTCCGGACCCCCACAAGACTAAGAACCAGTGTGATGTGGGTTTGCCCTTCAAACTTTGCCGCCACCAGGTCTGGGCAGGAAGGGGCGGGCACCGCCAGGATGCTTGGCCAGGGAGGCGCGTTGCCATAGCGACCCCGGCTGGGAGGACGCGGCGCGAACTGCACGCTGCAGGCTGCGACCCGCAGGTGAGTGCACGTCAGGGGGCGCGGGTGGGGCAGGGCCCGGGCTGGGACTGACTCCCAGCCGTCTGGGCCCCAATCCCCTCCACCTTCCATGGGGTCCTTATTGTTGTTTAGCATCAGAACAACCCAGGCAGGGTCCGCGCTGCCCGTTGCAGTTGCAAGACTTTCGTTTCCTTTGAACAACTCGCATATGAAGCCCGCAGCCCCCTCTGGAGTAGAAGCCATATTCCCGAAAGTGTGGGATGGAGGATAATTTATGTTACACTGGTGAACGTTAAGTAACACCCAGTGACATCACAAGAAAGTTATTAGAGTCTAGGTTCTCTTACAATTCTGAGTAAGCAGGAGAGAAAGTGTCAGTTAAGACAGCATTGACACCTCTCTTAACATTTGCTGGTCTCTCCTTTCAGCAGAGACCTTGGAGCCGGGCCAACTGTAAGCCACCTCACTGAGACTAACCTGGCTCTTTTACCTTTGCCTTAGGGTACCCGATACTGGTTTTCTATTTATACTGGTGATATGTAACAATGTCTCCTTTTTTGGATATACGTATTGATTTTTTTTACAGTGAGCTAATTTAAATATAAAAATTAATAATAGTACAACTGGTACTTGGAAATAGAAGGGAAAAAAACCCAACATAAAATTTAGGAACTGACGCTGTTTTGCCCCTCCCAGCTTTTGCTCTGGTGTTTTCTTTGCCTGGAATGATTTTCCCTATTCCCAGGCGAGATTGTGAAAATATGTGATAACCAGTGTGGCACAGGCCCCAGGGCCTGGTCAGATTCCTGGAGGTGCCCTCTCCCTGCTTGTCTTTCAACCCAGAGCATGGAACAATGACCCCCACACACCACGTCTAGGTTATGATATGGAGAGGGGTGAATGGCAGAGGGAGGAGGGGAGGGGGAAAAGGGTGCAGTCAGACCCCACCTGGCTCTTCTTGGCTGAGGGCCCACTATGCAGCAGGCACTGTAAGTGACGGGAGACAGAAGACACAGTCCCTGACACTCAAGGAGCTCCTTTTCTTAGGGGTGGAGGGCCGGGCGGGCCTGCAGGTTCCAATCCCAGGCATTCTGAGAAGGAGAAGGTGCCATCCAGGTGGGTCTTGAAGCACTGTGACCCACTGTATAAAGAGTGCGTGGATGCCTAGGACACCATGATTTCCAGGAACCAGCTCATCCCTGAGCTCATCCTAATTGGTCAGTACCTATGCACGCTGCTCCAACCTTAGGGCCAGCACGCACTTGATTGGTCATAGTGGTTATTAAATATGTGACCTCCACCCCCTCTCCAGGGCCAGCTTTTCCCTGCTGCCATCACAAACCCTCCTCCTCTACTGGTCTCCCTGGGTTCCCAAGTGATTGTGCCATCAGACCCCCCGCCAGGGGCCCCAGGAGAAGCAAGGGAGGGGAGAGCCAAGGGTCAGTCCAGCACTAAAGGACCCCCACCAAGGGCTGTTCACCTGCCCTGGGGACTAGAACACACATGAAACACCCCCCTTGAGCTCAGGATCCTGGCAGTACACGGGGCACACTGAGCCCCCGATGTCCCTGACCGCTTGCCAGCACCTTCCGGCCTTGCAGAAGCTGTCACCATGCCAGTCTCTAAATGCCCAAAAAAGTCGGAGCCACTGTGGAAGGGGTGGGACCAGAAGGCCCAGAAGAATGGACTGAGGCACCAGGTGTTCGCTGTGAATGGTGACCACTATGTGGGCGAGTGGAAGGACAACATGAAACATGGTGAGTAGGGGCCTTCAGGGGCTTGGGCAGGCAGGGTGGGGTCCAAGCTACGGTGCTCGATCAGGGCCAAGAAAACAGAGTGCAGGCTGGGCCTGGTGTCTCAGGTCTGAAATCCTAGCACTTTGGTAGGCCAAGGCAGGCGGATTGTTTTAGGCCAGGCGTTGGAGACTAGCTTGAGCAAGAGCAAAACCCATCTCTACAAAAAACAGGAAAATTAGCCGGGTGTGGTGGCTGCACCTGTAGTCCCAGCTACTTGGGAGGCTGAGGCAGGAGGATTGCTTCTTAAGCCCAGAAGTCTGAGGTTGCAGTGAGCTATGATAATGCTACTGCACTCTACTCAGGGCTACAGAGTGAGACTCTGTCTCGAAAAAAAAAAAAAAAATCAAAACATACTATACATTAAAAAATAATAAGACTCTCGGCCAGGCGCGGTGGCTCACGCCTGTAATCCTAGCACTTTGGGAGGCCGAGGCGGGCGGATCGCTCAAGGTCAGGAGTTCAAACCAGCCTGAGTAAGAGTGAGACCCCGTCTCTACTAAAAAATAGAAAAGAAATTAATTGGCCAACTAAAAATACATATAGAGAAAATTGGCCAGGCATGGTGGCGCATGCCTGTAGTCCCAGCTACTCAGGAGGCTGAGGCAGTAGGATCGCCTGAGCCCAGGAGTTTGAGGTTGCTGTGAGCTAGGCTGACGCCACAGCACTCTAGCCCGGGCAACAGAGTGAGACTCTGTCTCAAAAAAATAAAAATAAATAAAATAATAATAAGACTCTGGATGAGCACGGGGCTGGCTGGCAGGAGGAAACAGCAGCCCCCCAGAGACCAGCTTGCAACTGGGATTCTGGGCTGCAGACTCAGCACTGATGCTCTGCAGATGGCTGAATGCACAGTCTGAGCAGGGATGGAGGACCCTCCTTATTCCCCCAGAACGGGGCTCCCACTGGACTAATTGGGCCAGCTCCGGGTCTGACCAGCAGGGGGCAAGGAGGTCCTGGTGATACCAAACCTGTAGGGGAAAAGATATGAGATTTTATTAAAAACTGTGGCACACCTGCTCACTCTAGTCTTGCAATTCCAAATCTGTGCTCATGCCCACCCCGCACTCCTGCTTTCCTGGGTTAAGTGCTTTGGCGTCCGTAAACCTGGGTCAGAATGCTGGTTCTATCAACCATGATCTGGAGTGAGTCACTACACCACTCTGAGCCTCAGTTTCCCCATCTGTAAAATGGGAATAATACTCATTTGTAAAGATAAGAGATGATACCTATCAAGTGTGTAGCCCAGGGTCTGCACAGAAGGGGAACTCCTGGAATGTTCTCTGAGGGCTGAGTATGGCAGGGATCACTACTCAAAATGTTCCTTGTCCAAAGGTGACCCCACCGTAGGTGGCACAACATCCACTCTCAGCATTTACTTTAAGGTGAGATTTCACACAGCTGTCCTGAACTCTGTGTGCAGTTAAAGATGTCTGAGTGTGTTTTTCAGTCCTTGTGGGGTGGACAGAGCCCTGGACTAGGAGTCAGGACACTGAAGTTCTGAACCCGGCTCTAGCATGGAGTAGTTGGGAGACTTCAGGTAAATCACATCCCATTCTCCGGATCTCGGCTTCCACAGCTGTGACAGGACAGTGGGCTGGCGTGGCCCTGAGCCTTCCATCGGGTGAGTCCGGCCTCCCCTCAGACCTACAGGTGTAACCCCAGAGCTGACAGGCCTGGGCTGCAGAAAGCAGACGTGTTGGAGAACTGGGCCCCCTCTCTGCAAGACACCCTTTGACCACCCTGAGGTGAGTTGCTGTGGTTTGAGCAGATTAGAAGCGTCCAGAGAGTCATCACGCACAGTGGGGACAACTCCACAGATACTTTCTGAGTTCCTGGTGCAGACGGGGCCCTGTGCTGGGGAACTGGCATAATCCCAACCCTCAAGGAGTTGTCAGTCTTACAGAGAACCTGAGCAATAAGGGAACATCCTCCTGTCACAGATGAGGCACCTGGGGCTCAGAGAGAGGATGTAACTTACTCAACGTCAAAGGGTTGAAAGTGGTGGCATCCAGATCCAGATACCATCCAGTGGTGGCATCCAGATGTGAAGGGGCCACAAGAACACAGTCAGAGAGGTGATGTTCCAGCTGAGCCTGGAAGGATGAGAATGAATTCACCAGGCAGACAGGTGCGTCTTCTGGGCAGTGGAATCAGACTGGAGGATGCACTACAGTATTAAGAGGGAGTGGGGCTTGATCAAGGAACAGACTGGAAGCCAGTGTGGCTGCAACAGAGTGAGGAAGGGGAGAGAGAGTGTGCAGGTCAGTAGAGCCAACTACACAGGGCCTCATGGACCATGGTGACTTTGCCTTTATCCCGGGGCAAACAAGACATGGCTTAAAAGCTGGGGCCATGCTTAGTCACTGCTACATCCTCACCTCCTGACACTCAGAGTGGGGTGCACCAAATATGTGTTGAATGTATGAGTCCACAAGAATTAGGAATAACCCAACTCACACTGACTTCACGGTATTTATTAAGCACCTACTATGTGCCAGGGACTATACTAAACACCGTGGAGATGCAGCAGTGAAGAATACATAGATGCTTCTCTTCATGAAGCTTACATTTAGCAAGGCTAGACAGATAGCAAACAATAAATAATAATATAGTATGTTTGAGGTAGTACATATATGACAACAGAAAAATGGAATAGGGTAATGGGGTTCTGGGTTTGCAGAATTAAATAGGGTGGTCTCACCTCATGAGCCGGTAGGTTCTCCTGGAGGTGAGGGAGTTAGCCAAGTAGATGTTTGCAGGGACTGGCATGTCAGGTGGAAGGAATAGCTGGAGCAGCTCTGTTCAAGGAACGGACTGAGAAAGAGCAGGAGGTCAGAGAGGCAATGGGGTGGGGAAGGGAAGTCAGATAATGCAGGCCCTCATAAAGCCATGATGATTTTACTCTGAGACATGGGGCGGATGCGTGGATTTTGAGCAGACGACTGACACAATCTGACTTGTGTCTTGTAACACTCACTCTGGCTGTTGTGTGGTGAATGCGACACAGGGAGACTGCTCAGGACTGTTGCAGACATCCAGCTTCAGCAAATCACCTTTCAGCTCTAGCAAAAAGGCTAAAAAAGTTAGCTTTTTAAAAAACCCTCATGGGGATTTTCTTATTGTTTTTATTTTTCTTTTTTTCCCTTTTTTCCCTACTTTGCTGGGCTCTGACTTGCCTCCCTGGCTCCTGTATATACTCTCAGTGCATCCCTCCCTTGTATTAAATTCTCTCTGTTTGAAACACCTAGTGTGGTTTCTGTTTTGTCATCTGAACTCTGAACCCTCAACTGATACACTCATCCAAATAGTAAGAGAAAAGAGAAAATGCCAGGTCTTAAATCCAGGTCTCCAGACTCCTTTTTATTTTTGTTTTGTTTTTTTGAGACAGAGTCTCACCCTGTTGCCCAGGGTAGAGTGCCGTGGCGTCAGCCTAGCTCACAACAACCTCAGGCTACTGGGCTCAAGCAATCCTTCTGCCTCAGCCTCCCGAGTAGCTGGGACTATAGGCATGTGCCACCATGCCCGGCTAATTTTTTCTATATATATTTTTAGTTGGCCAATTAATTTCTTTCTATTTTTAGTAGAGACAGGGTCTCCTCTTGCTCAGGCTGGTCTCGAACTCCTGAGCTCAAACGATCCTCCCGCCTCGGCCTCCCAGAGTGCTAGGATTACAGGCGTGAGCCACCACGCCCGGCCTTTGGACTCCTATTCTGGGCATTTGTTTCCCTGGCAGACTAGGAGTTTCCCCAGTGTAGAGGGTAGATTGTACACATCTACTCCTAACTGGACTGCTGGATGCCTCCTGCACTCACCCTTCACCTTCTTTTAATAGTAGGTCTCTCCCACTTTGGTCACAGAGGTGGGCATGTAACCCAACTGCAGCCAATCAGAGAACTGGGATTTTTCAAAGTGGACTAGGACAGAAAAGGTACCTGTCCTCTCTGATTAATAACCTGGTGATTCCACAGGAGTCTCCCGCATTTGCCTGCAGTGGGAGAGACTGAAGTCGCCCACGGAAGGCACAGTTATGAGCACCTTTCCTCACGCAGTTTCCTTTACCTGGACTGCCCTTCCCGGCTCCCCTAGAAGGTCACACCCTCTAGAAAGTCTCTGAGTCCCCAGAGTAGACTAAGCGCCCTCCCTCCATCTCAGCACCTACCTTAGAATACTAAAATCCATCTATGCGGGTATTCCTCAGGCCTGTTTCCTCTGCAAGAGACAGACACTCAATCTGGGATGGCTTTCAGGGGTGGGGAACCTGCGGCCTTAAGGCTACATGTGGCCCTCCAGATCCCCTAGGGCGGCCCCTCGACCGAATCCAACTGTTGGGCCATGGCGGGATTCGGAGGCTTAACGTCGCCAGAACTTGGCCTCTCCCTCCATCTCTCCACGTTGTTTTCCTCTGTGTTGAGTTCGTTCTTAGGCCAGCTTCCTCCCCCGCGTCCAGGGCAGGTTGACACCCCACCCCCTACCCTAGCGCCAATAGCTCCAAGGCAAGACTGGCGCCCAGTCTCCTTGGACCAGCTTGGGTCACGTGCCCTGGGTGGGTAGAGTACACTGATTGGCTAGGCCCGCCAGGGGGCGGAGTCAGCCCCGCCTAAACCCCCCGGGTTGAGAGTGGGGGAGGGGTGGGTCCCCAAAAGAAATAAAACTAGGACCAAGAGGGAGGATGGGACAGGCACAAACAACCAGATGTCCTCAGCAACGGCAACGCAGGTCCTGCCAGACGATGGGCTCCCCAAAAGCAGATATAATAACAAATGCTAACATGGATATCATGTGTCCTATCTGTAGCCGCTGTTCTAAGTGCTCTACATATATCCCCGAGTTTAGTGATCAAACCCGTGAGATATTCTTTTTTTCTTTTAACAGAAAATTTGAATGGTCCTGTAATTGCTAACAAAATTGGATCTTTTTTCCCCTAGCTTTATTGAGGTATGATTGACAAAATAAAAATTATATATGTTTAGAGTGTACAATGCGATGTTTTGATAAAAGTCTACATTTTGAAATGATTACCACAATCAAGCTAATTAGCATATCCATCACCTCACATGATTACCATTTTTGTGTGTGTATGGTAAGAACACTTAAAAGCCACTCTCTTGGCTGGGCGCTGTGGCTCACGCCTGTAATCCTAGCACTCTGGGAGGCTGAGGCAGGAGGGAGGTCAGGAGTTTGAGACCAGCCTGACCAAGAGTGAGACCCCGTCTCTACTAAACAAAATTGAACAAATTAATTGGCCAACTATAAATATATAGAAAAAATTAGCCGGGCGTGGTGGCACATGCCTGTAGTCCCAGCTACTAGGGAGGCTGAGGCAGGAGGATCCCTTGAGCCCAGGAGTTGGAGGTTGCTGTGAGCTAGGCTGACTCCACAGCACTCTAACCCCAGCAACAGAGTGAAACTCTGTATCAAACAAAAAAAAAAAACGCCACTCTCTTAGCTAAGTTCAAGTGCAGTGTATAATATTAACTGTAGTCACCATGGTGTACATCAAGTCTCTAGCTCTCATACCTCTTATTTATTTATTTTTTTTTTTGAGACAGAGTCTCACTCTGTTGCCCGGGCTGTAGAGTGCCATGGCATCAGCCTAGCTCACAGCAACCTCAAACTCCTGGGCTCAAGCAATCCTTCTGCCTCAGCCTCCCAAGTAGCTGGGACTACAGGCATG